>JXSR01S016837.1:43322-60190 GCA_000969725.1 Ophiothrix spiculata | reverse complement strand
AGTCAAACTTCACGTCTTTGTCGCTCCTAGCAAGTTTAAACCACATTAGATAAACTAAGATCTAGATATGTTAGCTAAGATCCATGTATATTCTACTGTCTGAACTCTGGTGTAACCTTGATCTATCTTTCGACCTTGAGTCAGGCCATAAGGCAGAATAGTTTGGATCTGCCATAACCATATTTGCATTTTGATACGTATGTCTACTATCGGTAGAGTTTCTAAATGCTTCAATAATGGCATGCCTTCTAGACTGAGATTTATTTTTTCTACTTTCTGGATCTGCTACGCTTCCAGTTAATACATATCTATTACTACCTTCATAACTACTGACAGTACTTGATGAATCTTCAGAATCTGACACAAAAGAACCAGTCCGTGATGTAACAGTATATTGATCTTCTACAGTTGAATAAGCACGTGGACTACGCATGTGTACTGGAACAATATGGCGCGGTCTTTTTGTAGATAACCTACGACGGAGTGATATAAGTGTCACGCGTCGTTTTCCGTGTTTGAATATTTTTTGAATATAACGATTATGCCACATGTAGAAGGCAATGAAAGCCAGAAGAGCAGTCATGATAAATGTAGTAAGAACAGCTACAGCAACACGAGCAGACTCTGTTTGGCAAATCTGATCAGGGGATACCGACACTACGATATTTTCCTCTGTAGTAACAGGAATCCCAGATCCAGCCTCATTTGGATCGAACCTGGGACTTAACGGCGTGTGAGGCCGTCCAGCAGGATTGAATGGATTTCTGCGGTCGTCGTCCGAGTCATGATAATTTGGTTGGGTTCCTGGAGGTCGTGGTCTAGAAGGTTTCAATGGAGTCTCTGGACCAAAAGGATTGTTTGGCGGGTCTGCAGTAATTGTTGGCGACAATGTCGCAATTGGAGGGTTGTTACGAGTTGTCGGATCAGTTGGATATCGTGTTCCGGTATTCGTTGTACCTGCAACTGGATTTGTCGGAGTTTCTGCTGGTCGATTGGGTTCAGTTCCTGGAGGACTTGTATTGGGGGGTCTAACAAATAAACGCATTGCTTGTGCAACTTGACCAGCAGGATTCTTTGCTACACAGCGATAGTCACCGCGGTCTGCAACCGCTGTTCGTGTGATAACTAAACGTCCATTTTCAAGAAGTGTAAATTTATCAGAATAAGACCCTTCCACAATCAGTCGTCTATTTGGAGTATACCATAGAATATCGGGCATTGGAAAGCCTTGTCCAACGCACTGAAGAGTAATATTTTGTCCAGTCAAACTGCTTATTTCGCGTCCAGTTGTATATGAGATCGTCGGTGCTATACATTTCAAGTCAGAGTTTCCCACAGCTGTTAATCTTTTGCCACGTTCTACTGCAGGAATATCACATACCGGAATTTCAAATGGTCTGTGTCTAACAGGTGGAGTCAGGTACCATTGGCGTAGAGTTTTCAACCGGCAATCACACTGAAGTGGGTTTCCGATTAGGTGAATCTTATTTAAACCAGGCATTGAACGCAGTGTCGTGGTATCAAACGTAGTCAGGTAGTTTGATTTTAATGACAACGTTGTGAGACTGCGAAGTCCGTACAATGGAGGAACAGTCTTTAGATGGTTGTTCTCGATAATTAAAGTACGCAGGCGATAAAGTCGAGCAAACAATTGCGGGTTTAGGTTTGTAAGCATGTTGTTGCTTAATACAAGACGTTCTAAGGCAAGCATTGGAACGAAGGTATCAATGTGTAAATCCTTGATCAAATTGAAAGATAGATCAAAATCGGCTAGACTAACAAGGCCATTGAATGCTGCAGGTTCTACCACCTCGATCTTATTGCTGCTCAATATAAGATCTCTCACATGTCCTTGATGGTTGAAGGAATTATTTGGGACAACCGAGATGAAGGTATCAGTCACATCCAGATCACCTAGTCGTGTAAGGCCACTAAAATTTGGCAATGTGGTGAAACGATTGCCATCGAGGTCTAGTTCCATCAAATTTGTGAGCCCAACCAAAAATTTTGCATTTGGACTAGAAACAAGTTGATTTTCTTGCAGAAATAGTCTCTGTAAGTTTGTAAGCGGTGTGAACACCTTATCTGCTAATGAAGATAATGTGTTGCCTGCAAGATTCAACTCTTTCATCATCGGAAGTCCTCTGAAAGAATTTTCATGAATGGTGGTTATACTATTTCCATTTAAATGCAGACTTTGCAAACCCCATAATCCTTGAAACGTAGATACTCCAATGCGGTTGATCCTATTGAATCCTAGCATAAGAGTTTTCAAAGTCCGGAGATTCATAAATGCTCCATCTTCTATGGCAAAGATCTTATTCGTTGACAGATCAACGGTCTGTATTCTTGAATGACCAGAGAAAGCATTGACACCTATCCGCGTAATCTCATTTTGTCTCAAGTCAATTGTCATGGCCATTGGAAAATTGGTTGGTATACATCTGATCAAACGTCCGTCACAGTCCGCACGAGCGACGTCCGGTGAGTAGTTGCAATTTGTTACTGTACAAGGTGCACATGATACGTTGGTTGATAAGAATGCCCAATAAACCAGCAGAACTGCGGTTAGAAGATGCTGATGTGACGTCATTGTGGGTGATGGAGTACTCTGCAATAAAACAAAACAAAAGAAACAATGCTTACTATGGTAACTCATGTGTACCTAAAATACATATGATATTGTATAATGTCGTTCATTAAAATGTTTAATTCCATATACATTTGAGTAAATCATGGATATTCCAAATTGACCAATAACAAGACATATACTAACATTGGCAACTGCTGTAGAGCTAATCTGACATCATGTTACTGCTTCTAAATCCTGCAATCGTATGAAGTCAATTATTATTTTATCTAATATATATCCAATGGTAGTACAGAAGAATTGTGCTGATAAGATACATCAATAATTTTAAGATATTTATCAATGGGAGCAAGATTTCCCACACACATCCTTGTAGATTTTACAAATGAGCTGTATAACAACAGATACCTTCTGAAAGAAAGGTGATAATTAGTCAAGATTATCGGTGCTAATTTAAGGTAGTGCACCAAAAGATCAAAATTGGTACACGCATTTATAGTGCAATGTTCTTGCTCGCACTATGAGTTTCAAACAAAAAGTAGCAAGCTATCGCAGCCATTCTCATTAGAAAACCTGATTACTTTCCTACATAGTATTACTTCCCAACAACCCCAAGAATAACCATATTTTATGACTCTATTACGCAATCAGCTTCATAATTAAATTTTGATTAATCAAACCCCGTGCACTAATATGTTGAAAATAGTCACTCAAACTAGAACAGGTCTTTTGGCAAGTTGGTCATGTGATAGCAACCACTGTTGTATCGGAAAGCTAATTAACTACCTGATTTTTAGATTTGTTAAATTCATCAAGATTGTTCGTAAAACATTGTAAAGACGAGGTTCTCATACAAACCCTTTACTTTACTGGAAGAGAACATCTACCTGATTTTTAGGTGCTATTGTAATTTTTTGTTTCGAGTACAAATGTGACCGTCCATCCCGAACCAGCCGTAGATGCAGCCTCTAGTAATTTTCATTTTTTTCAAATATTTGCAAAAACCATGTTTTAAAGATTAAAATGACACCTTAATGAACTTCACACGATTTAAATTCCAGAAGTTGAGTTATGGTCCGTCAAAGGTTGTCAGGGAGTAATACATATAACTGAGATAAACGCGTTCAAAGATCAATAAGCCCATATTTTCTGTTGATTGTCTTAAAAATATGCAGATTTATTTCACATTTCCTATAATTTTCTTGAAATGAAACTTTTGTAGTAAGCATAAGGATTGTGAATCTGTCAAAAATCAATTTCGGCAAATTACGACCTTGACATGTATTTTCACCTGTAGCGCAAAATGAAGTTTCTGGCATTTACGGCTCATACGGGCCGGACAGCCACAAATGTGACATTTCCATTCATCATGTTCATTGCTAGGACAAAGCATCGTATCATCGTTTGATTATCTGATTTTAGGATATAATTTGTTTATGTTTACTGTGTTTACAAAATCCAGATACTGCTTTTCTATATTTAAGACAGTCTGCAGTTATACAATGGCGCCCTTTTTGAAATGCGATGGATATGAATTTATTTTTGATCTACATGAAACCACACATTACATAAGGATTGTAGCGGCTTTATTTTAACGAAGCCTATTTATGATTAATTAATATGATACTTTTGATTGGATGTACCCGGTAATCAGGTAGTGACAGATAGATAGGTACAGCTGCTCAAAGAACGCACTCTGTTAAATGGTTTAAATATTCATGACTGTCAATGCTGTTGAAAAGATATTCAAAACGTACTAAAGGTTTATTACCCTATGTCATAATGTGACAAAACCATCATTACCAGTAGTCAATGTGATGAAATACAACACACGGTTCTGTCTTTCCATGTCCTTTCACCATGTTTTCCTGAATTTTAGCGCAAAATGAAGTTTGTCGACTTTACGAGTGCCGACTTACCGGGTACCCAATCGTCGTATGGTCAAGGTTGTCCATGTGGTAGCAACAAAATTGGTCAAAAATAATACCAAAATCATGAAATATTCATGCACAAAATGACACTGATACGGTACCCACTGATATGAAGTGATTTGGTCTTAATCAATCTAATCAATCATTATCACCAGTCTTACACAACATAAAAACACCAGTTCACAATGTTGTAGAATACAAGATATGCTATGGATCTCGTAACAGAGTTTGATTGCTTCAAAGTTTATAAAGTATAATTTGTAAAACAACCAAACTAATTATTGTAAATTATTTGTACAAGTTGTGGTTTCTAATAGTATTGCATATTAAGTGTGACTTTCCTTTCAAGTAAGCATCATTAACCTCGAACGTCGAATCATTCAAGTAATCATCAGTAAAAGACAAAAACCTATTTACACGTACACAAAATATGTCAGATTTAGACAACAGCAGTAATCATGTAATCTGATCTATGTGACAACCTGCTATCGATGACTGATCAGAGCGGTTTTTTCTTAATCTTATCTTTATTAGAAATTGCAATAGATTGGTCTATATAAGATGACTATTTCTGTATCATGTTATCGTGTAAGACACTTTCTGGGATATTCATTTCTTAAAGTTAAACGTTAAAGCATACGGTATTGTGTTAGTCAAACAAGACTTATTGCATGTTTCTTGACGGTGTATCTAATGCGCTGATGTGCAACCTCACTTCTTTTCTGTCTATTTCTGATAAGTAGCTCTAAGTTTAGGATCTTTACACAGTTTTAAGAGATCTTGTAACCCATTGAGTGGTAATGTCTTTCGGGGCCTAGCAAGAAATAGAAAATGGCATACTTTCTGTTTTTTCTCAAGAATGCAAAAAACAAAACAAAACCAGGTTTGAGATTTGTAATAGATGTAAGTCAAGGCTTGGTATTAGCTTCGGTAGAGATGACCAGGGGATGGTTGAGGCAATAGATGGTGAATGTCCTTTATTTTAAACACTGCAGAAACTCCGATCGGTGTTAAATTAACACCCTAGGTGTTGTAGAAGGTCCACACAAACAATTAACACCGGTGACAAATTGTTGACGTCATTTTGATACTCTTTGATTAAGTCAACATTTGTGTGTAACACTAGTGTTTGTAAATAACATGCTGCCCTAACAAATCCCTAACAAATGTTGACTTAAGATCAAACGGGTTTGGAATGACCACAACAATTTGTCACCGGTGTTAATTGTTGGTGTGAACCTTCTCCAGCACCGAGGGTGTTGATTTAACACCGGGGTTTTTGCAGTGATAGATTGATCATGTAGATTGCGAATATTTCTATTCATTGCAACTGGTTTTAATACTTATGGTAGAAATATAGCTGAGCACAACAATCAATAATATCTTTGGCACTATCGCTTGATTAGAGTTGATATGAACTAAGATCATAAAACCACTACTTTTTGGCGCCTTTTCGGAAACGCAAGGATATAAACCGGTATAGGCCTATATAAGCGTCATTGTATCATATTTTAAGAGACAATAAAAGAAGACAAAATAATCATGTTCGAAACAAGCTGACATAAAAAAAGAATTATAGTGAATGTTTTAGATATTCTGTAGATGTCAACTTGTGCTCGATGACAGATAAGATTTGATCTGAACATGGAAATAAGACTGTAATACAAGGATTAGATACTATTCTTAGATCCCTTTGTGATATAAATACTTAAATACTATTCCTAGGTCCCTAGATTCAACACTACAGAGAGAAATCTGGTATATTATGAATGTTGTTAGCCTGTTAACTCGAGTAAAGGTTTCAGACAGGCGTAATGGTTGCATGACCACCATGAGGTAAAATATTTTTAGTTAGTGGGCAAACTCGACCTTGTCGCACCTAAAAACTTTTTCGGCAAGGGTGAGAAGCCGAAATTCGTGGTCGTCTGTCGCAGCTACAAGCTACTACTGCAACAGCAACTCTGAAGCCACCTTAAGCTAGTATAATGTAGTTTTATCACATTTTGTCTCTGATTTCCCAACGACAGTCTGTGCTGAAATGGCTGAAACCACTACATGACAAGCGGCACAAGATACGGAGCCTCAAAGGTTGCGACTCATTGAGTACGGATGTTACGCCCACTCTTAAGAAAATTAGAATTGAGGAAATGTTTAGAGTAACATTTGCTATAGCTTCTGGCATATTTCAAGGTCAATAAGTGTTAATATTTATTTCAAGCCAAATTTCAATTGATCAGAATAATAAATCTAATAAAGAAATAGCGCAATACGATCATACTAATTGGGACATCATTTGCGCGTTGGTGGTAATTTGCTTTTCAACATAAATCCATTAAAGAGTGGAAAATCACAACGGTTCTTCGTACATATCTTTTTTCTGAGCAAAAACGAAACGCAAATAGCTAATATCTAAATGTTAAAATTTCATTAACTATTATATATATCTGAAGGATAGTAGTAAAATGACCTCAACAATGAATAATCGTGAAAAATGATGTCCGCATATAAATGACCCTCTCATTGTTTAGGCGATTACCGGCACCTTTTAGTTATGTGGGGTCAAAGGACTCTACGTAATCGTAGGAGATTTGTGAAGACATGTTTGTATCAATCTCAATTCATGAGGAGCCAAGCCTCTCACTGCTGGAGACTGGCGAGATTTGGGTGGCTATAGATATAATCTGTATGTTGGGAAAATTCATTGGCCTCTTAACCCAATTATCTGCCCTTATTTGGTCACTTACATAGGACAACACTAGACAAAGTACTACGGATTAATCACGGTCTTCATGGATACTCAATATTTAGCTGGTCATGTTTAGCAGAGTCATTGGAGGCCATATTATAACTTCTAGGCGCCCTAGAGGATATCATTAAAATCGTGATTTGCGCTATCAAAGGAATCAATATTGCATTCCATGATTAACTTATATACTCTATCAACTTTGAAGTATAAAATAAACAATTGGTCTCTGTTACGAGATCTATAGCATATCCCTTGTATTTTACAAGATTGTGAATTGTTGGTTTTATATTGTGTAAGAGACTAGCAAAGATTGATTAGGATTGATTAAGACCAAATCACTACGTATGAATATATTTTGTGCATGAATCTTTCATGAATTTTGTAATATTTTTGGCAAGTTTTGTTGCTACCACATGGACAAACCTTGATCATATATTAAGTTTATCTAAATATTCAGGTTTGGTACGTAATTATGAAAAATGAACTATTTATTTCCCCGTATGGTCATATTGGTTTATTTAATCGGCTGCTTACTTTATTATTTCAACTCGACAAAATTGTATCAATTTGATTTTTCTAAACAGATACATATTAAACGTCAGTGATGTATGACGAAGATATCTACTGCTTTGCAATCAAATCGCAAATGACTTAGCGGAACCAGCAATGAAATTTGCGACTGAGCGTGGAGACTAACAGCTCATGACTGTGACTGGGCATAAAGGAAAGGGGCGTAGACGCGCGGTAAAGAGGGAAATATATCACCAACCTGGCTGGGATACTCTCTGCCATTATTTATATCATCTCTTAGACATATACTTATTTATTTTCTTTGTAAATAAGCTTAAAATTAGAAATGAAAACATCCCGAGAATAAAAACGACCGCACTCATCCTATGCGTAGGTCCCAGACTGATTCACTTATCTCTAGACTATCAAAACCATCTCCTGTGCACATGGTAAAATTGTAGACATCTCTTTATATTTATCTAATCACAGAAGTAGTTATGACATAAATGGAGATGTTACAACGATGTAATACATGTACATGTAGTATCTTTTAAAATAACTTTTTTTATAATACATGACAACCAATTAAAATTAAACTCCGAAGTTTCAATTTATGTTTAAAATGTTATAATCTGGATAACACCACTTCAATGTGACCAAATGAGCAGAAAGTAGCAGTATGATTTTTGAGAACTTTTGAAGTTAAACGTAGCAATTGAACAGCTCATATACATTATTAATTTTCTGTAATCGAAAATCAATAAATTGCACATAAGGAACTTCTTGCTCTAAAAATTAGCCCCAAAATTCTAAACGTGTCATAATATCAAGAGTAAATACTTTGGTTTACTAAATGTATATATTTTTGGAACGTATAGCTCATGACAAATAATTTGACATGTCATTCAATTAAATCGGACCATCTTAAAAATTTGACCCCACTTGACCTCTTATTGATTTTAGGCTTATATCTCCTAAACCATTCGTGCTACACATAGGTAAAACTATATATATTTGACATCCTTGCGACGAGACGATTAATTTGATATGTGACTTGATACATTTTGAGCGTTTTTAAAATTTGACCCAAAATTCACTCAAGCGTGAAAACCACTTCCGGTTGAGTCAATCACCATTCTTGGGGCGCTGCTTACAGTGTATACCTGGTGGTGGTGGTGGTGAGTCAAATTTGTTTCTTGAAAAATGCGCAAACCGTCAACATGGTCAATGCACCTAAATCTACCAAAAATTCAGTTTGGCCAAAATGTAACATAGAAACATCTTTGACTACACTCTTCAATTAGTTCCAAGTTTAGATGCATGCAATTTCTGTCTGCACATATTCGTCGAACTAAATTTAAGGTTTGTGCAGCAAATGTTGTATTTTAAAGTTTTTTTAACATCCTGTGAAAATGGAACTTGTGACAAAGTATTAAACAAGCTTTACACGAATTAAGTTTTGATCGGAGATGCTTTAATCTGGTGTTTCTTAAAATCTCGGTAATGGATGAAAGTTTATGACACGAATGCAAATAGTTGTTCAGTTTATTAAACAAACAAACACAAATTGGAAAATTGCCTGTTGTCATTTTCGAAATACTTTCACTTCAAGGTCGATTTTCAGCTGAATCAAGAGCAGATAATTATTCGATAGTATCTGCTCTTGTAATCTGAACTGCCTTTAATGCTCTCATAATTGATCCCCCATATAAGAACGAAAAGTGAAGATATGTTTCTATAGTAATCCTACAATTACCAATTGTTTACATCAAATTTGGTACCAAATTAACAGAAATTTCAAATTAGAAAATAAAATAAGCTATCATAAGCCCGGGTCGCTGATAGCCCTAGTAAAAATCGAGTACAAAAATAGTTCAACATTCCTAAGGTGCACATTTGGAACATCATTTAAGTACAATTTGAGTACATTTATAGTACACAAATTTGTACTATATTTGTACTAAAACTGTACTATAATTGTGTTCCAAATGTGCAGCTCAGGAATGTTTTACAATTGTACTCGATTTTTCCACATGTTCCAGGGAGCATTTATGCTATTTTTTGTGTGTTTTGTATAACATGTCCATAACATGTCGATGGGTTTATCGACCAGCAGATGTTGTGTATCAGGAATGAAGCATACACCCAGACACATGGGAAACCAATCTACCAAGAGAATTACCTGCATTTCTCGCCATTTATCAGTCAATATTCCTAATATCCACTTCATTTTGACGGGAAATTTGGACAAATTGTCAGTTTTTACGCTTCAGCTGCGTAACGAAAGAAGCGGACTTCCAGAACTAATGGTCAAGCAACAGGTCAAACTTAAGATGTTAATATTTTACTTTAACATGTCTAATATCCCGGTCTGATATATACAAACAACAAAGAAGTGAATGTACTTGTATTTAATATTGAAGGTACAAAATACATAAAGTTCATGATTCGTATTACTTAAACCAAATTAGCTCTATAATCGAGCGAATTTATTTTTGTCTACTATACATAAATTGAATTTTACACAAATTAACCCCTCGCCGATAGATGTTTTAAATTTGCTGAAAGAACTTATGACGCAAATAATTTTCTGACATAGATGTGAAATACGTTTCATTCCTATTCTGGTTGCTGTTCACACTATAACTCGACTTATATAGATTAAATTGGAATAGGCCATAGGCCATGTGTAAGTTTTTCATGCTGAAGTATTGTATACGCCTTTTTAAAAATATCTTTCAAACAACCATGACATTAGCTTAGAAGTAATTGCATCTTAGTATAATTCTATCTTTGTTGTCCACGAAGTACTTCATGAAATGAAGTGCATGGTAGAGAAGGTTTCCTAAAGACAACAATTTTGTAACATGCGTCCGGTGTGCGTTATGAAGGCTAGTACGTTATTTTTCTAATCTATAGTGGTTTGTAATGTATAATTATAGTAATATCAAAGGAACCTACATTTACAAAGAGTAAAGTTCAGGCTAAAGTAAGAGAGCAACCCAAGCTATACATGTTTACTCATCGGACCCTAAAGCTATGATCATACGGGCGTGATTAATTCTCAAAGTACCGACAGGTACAGTTAAAGGGAGAGATTCACTTAAAATGATTCCGGCATTTCACCCTTGGTGTCCGAATCCCTAATGATCCAATATATTACGTGATGAACTTGACATAAACTTGACATATGGTTTGAGAGATTGAATCACAAACATAGATCCAAAGGAAACAGGTTTGATCACGTGACACGCACTGCGTCCCTAGAGAACACGTGGTTTAAGGTGTGTTCCATACCATGGGAGTCTTTCTTTCTAGAAATGTCAGTGGGACTTGGTGCAAATGAAATACACTGGCTATGGCGCCAGAATGGTGTAGCAGATTTCCTCAAAGTGTGTTGGAAGTACTTTTGTCAGGAAAATTCTTCTGGGAACGTAGGTGTTTATTTCAAAAGACTGCTCAGACGTATGGATTATGTCCGAATGCTGACATAACTCTCGACAGCAATTTATACAATCTTTATGTATAAGGAGCATGGCATCAAATACTCAACTCCTTAAGAAGTTTTGTGGGTGAAGGATGATGCTGCAATGGAAAAACTCTGCATTACCACGTGACCTTGGTCTGCGTTGAAGAGTTAAAGAGTTTGCCTTTCCCATGATATTTCATATGCAGGTACGGCCTTGTGCCACTAAGCCCTCGGCATTACAATGTGAGCATTCAGGGACCCACGAACATCCAACTCAAAAAATACGAAACATAATAATATTGTAAAAGTCAGAAATTCGTGTTTAATTTTCCAGAATCCGTGACACTTTCCAGATACATAGCTGTAAATAGTCATAATCTCCATGGATATCCCGTGTTCATACATTTCCCGTTAATAAATATTCCATTGAGGATTTGACCGTGAATTTGAAATTTGTCCGGGGATACTTGACGCGCGGCACAATAATTTATAACAAATGTATCTCGGTGTTTTAAGACGCGATAATCTGGAACAAATGTATTAGAGTTTTATCTCAGACTGTTTTCGCAAATTCCTTTCCGTTGTTGAGCTCCTTTTTTGACACTATATAATTCAAACTGCCATGTTATAAATTACAAATGCTTTATTGTTTTGATATAAAATATTTTTGACAATACTTTGGCATCGGTATATCTTTTGCCACATCCATGTTATGGAGACAAAACAACAATAATTGATCTATTTATCCATCGGACCATAACCATGAAACTCTGTTTCGAATGTTTCTAAAAATTATCTCATTGAAAGACAAAGGTTTTATAGTCCATCTAGATGGACCTCACAATTAAGCGAACGCTCGCTTGTGAGGTCCATCTAGATGGACTTGTTTTAGTTTGTAAAAAAGTTTACAAAATTGTAATTGACAAAAGAAGTATTGCATTAATATTATCTCACCAACATGACCAAAGAGACCTCAGTCGAATAGGCTATTGTCTTGTACAATAAAGAGCACGTTCAAGAAGCCATCGGAGATTCTTTGCTTGTGCTCGTTACGGACTATGAAGGAAAACTCTTGTGATTGAATTGTTACTCATCATTTGCTCATAGGGCATCCACTGTATTCTTGAACACCGCCAACAAAGCATATTGTATTTAGAGGTAGCGGTTTTCTTGTTCTGGTGACAGACAAACATCACAATATGGTAAGGAATGATAGAAATCAGGAATGGCCTGTACACAATAGCCACCATGGATGTCGATATTTGAAGATAAAAGGTGAACGTCTGATATCAAATCAGTTACGTATGAAATTGACCACTTAAAAGGCTTAGTCAGAAAGGTTATGCATGTTTAAGACAAAAACAGAAAATAATATTATATTGGGAATTGTGTTTCGTGGATGCAAATTAGAACTTGAACTTTGTCAAACAAGAGAGAAAGAGATAAATTTTAAGTTAAACACGAATACAGACCAAGGTCAAGGCAATATGAAAGAGAGATTTCAACACAATATCCATTCCCTCTACTCAAGTTAAGTTTCAATGCTGATATAAGTTTCAATGGTGATACAATCATGACAACTGAGATAAGGCTTACTACAATATGGGATATCCGCATCGGTTGTACAAGAAACATACACTCCATACAGTCCTAAAAAGAGACAATACTAACCTACTATAAACAATACTTCAATTAGAGATTTCCTAAATATGTGATATCATTCAAGCACTCAAGAAGTTCAAGAGGACAGATGAATACAACCTACAACAGGCGTCAAGGTCAGTGAGAATAATTTTCCTGTCTTGGAAGTTGGACTGACCTTGGGTTTAAATGTTGACGTTTCGCGCAATTTACAAATATAAATACAACTGCACAGATTTTTGATTCAAATCCAGTTAATCAGATTGCTAAAAAAAGACTCTAGCCATGTTGACTTGCTGGCCCTCAGACAGTCTGACTTCAGTTTTGGTTTTGGTCGGATTTGCCAGTATGCACAAAATAGAATAATTGTCAAAAATTGTGTCAAGAATAAATTGTGTGTAGGAATAATGAATTATGTATGTAATAACTTTCCTCATATTGTACCTCGATTACCCTGAATATAACTGAAACATTTACTTGTACTTCGTACTTTATCAATCGCTCTTATTTCGCTTTACCTCTAAATTATATACAAAACTTGTTTTCTCTTAAGAGCCTTCAAACTCCATGATAAATCATTGTATAAAAAATTCAAAGGATCCTTTTAACTCATACTCTATTACTCTATAGTGTTCGTCATCATTTAAACCACCCTTTAACAAAAAATAAGAATACTAGTACCAAAAAAAACCCCAGCAAGGTATCATAAGGTTTTAATTATATCAGAGGTTCCTGTTATAACTCTCTGAAGTATTACAAGGGCTTCATTTTGAGCCATGTAAAACCTGACTTCAACTGTAATTCAATCTTACTGACACAATAACAACAAATGACTCCCTGTACTTTGATCTGTCTATGGAATTGAATACGACAACTTAAATATCCTGCACAAAACAGGTACTATCATCACATGTATACTATAGAGACAATAAGAGCATATATTCTTTGAGAAAATGGACTGTTAATGATATTTTCCAATTCATATTAGGGCAGTTTTAGATGCTGACTGATTGCTTGTTACTATTCTCACGTAATCATTGTGGACAAAGTCAGCATGACCTGTTTCGTTCTCTTAAATACACGTGAACTGTTTATTAGTTCATCAAGAAAAAAAGCACAGGATAACACTTGCCTTAAGACTTAAATCAAGCGCAGGATAATATTTGCATCCAGTATTTTGAGGGAAAACAAACATTGAATAATCTGCATTCAGTTCATTAAGAAAAAAAAATACAGAAATAACCTGCGTTCAGTTCTTTGAGGGGAAAGAAAACGAAGGATAATACCTGTATTCAGTTCTTTAAGGGAACAATTACACAGGATAATACCTGCATTCAACCTTGTAAGCATATCCTTTGTCTATTTCATCCTATATACATAACCATAAATGGTTTAAAATGGTACTAATGAGTGAAATGCTTTCACGCATTTTTTTCAAATGTCATTCTATATATAAAAGCTAAGGTTAACCCCTTCCAACGGAAGATCATGTAAGCATTCTACATCATAAGGTTCTCATTATACACGCGATTCCTGTTAACCCTCCAAAGTATTAAAGGGGCTTCATTTTGTAGCCATCTTAAACCTGACCGTAACTATATTTCAATTTTACCGAAACAAGACAAACATATGACTCTGTGTGCAATGTTCTGCCTGTGGAATTCAAAATTACAAAGTAATCTGCATAAATAACGGACTTTCAGCACCTGATACCTAAGGGTAATACAATATTGGTAATCAAAGTAAAGTCATATAAAGAATTGACTGTTAATGATATTTCATAACCAATAATAACTAGAACGATCGCTGACTGATGATTACTAATATGACTTAAGTAACTTATATATTAGGTGACTTTAACATGTTTAATGAATGCTTCAGGGTTCACTTGTGTATAGTAAGAAAGACGGCGTCATGAACGATCTTCTCAAAAATTTTACTTCTAGCATATGAGCCCGGGCATATGAGCTAAAAGTTTCGATTCTTTTGGATTGCTACGGGTAGTCAGTCCAGATACAGACATAGTTCTCTACCATGTTTGCCTGGGGTTCTTCTTTTTGTGGCAATCATATATTCTATTATTACGTGTCTGTTTTTCCTCAACACATATTCGCAAGTACACTGTAAAAAAGTTGTGTTAAAGTTGTGTTAAAAGGGAACATGTTTAACAGGTTTGGTTAAATTTTGCACAATATTGGGTAAAATTTGACACAATGTTGGGTAAAACGTGCACCATTACCCAAGATTGTGTAGAAAATAAACCAATATTGTGCAAAATTTAACCCAACCTGTTAACCATGTTCCCTTTTAACACAACTTTTTTTACAGTGTATGTGTACTAAAGTCTACTTCGAAACTTAAAAAACCTGGCTGAAATTTGGGAAAATTTCGAGAAACAAAACACTATCTACAAAACTTTATCTCTAATCTGTTTTTTAAACCGCTAACAGATCTAGGCATTTTTTGATTAACATACATGTAGGCCGTTGTAAAAAGCTTCTCCATTGAAAACGTGAAGCAAAGCATAACTAGAAATTGTTTGTAGCAGTGATCGAGGCTACGTACTATCATAGATATCTGTGCCCAGAAACAAGTATTTCAGTACAAATATGGATTACTCTTTGTCCTTACCATAGTATCATTATCAATTAACATGGCTGAGGTAACGTTTCTGTGTAAGACTGTGTTGTCGTCAGTCCGGGCAAAGCACCAGATCTGGTTCGCGAACCAGATCTGGTTTGGTTGAACCAGATCTGGAACAATAAATCCCACAATGCATTGCGTTAATACATTTAGATTCAAATTTTAAATCTAATTTTAACTATTAAAGATTATATTTTTTGCAATTTTGTTAACATATTCTTGTCCTTAGTGGACGATGTTATATTTTTGGATAAAAAAGTTTCAAAATAATTTGCATATTTAATTGATTACGTAATATTATTAATTCTATTGTCTTAATTAACATTGAACCTCACGGCAAATATTTAAAAACTCACGATAGATTTTTAGGCAACATCTTAAAGGTTACAAAAACAATAAGAAAAGTTTACCCAGACCTCTAATAAACTCACCCGGGAGCAAAAACCCATAAAAATGCCAAATTCTGTATCAGATCTGGTTTGACCGAACCAGATCTGGTTCGCGAACCAGATTGTCGTAGGATACATATATCTAATTCTCGTTAACTGATTGCAGAGCCGCCATAACCAGTTGATGCCACCGATATATGCGTATTAATAAACCTTTGTATCAGGAGCAATCTCTTACACTTAGCCCTATGACTCTGTATGACCTTGAGCACTATTACATTCACAGAACTTTTCAACACATCTTTGCTATCCCGACATGTATATGAGAATGTATATTGTTTTCAATACATTAAAGTTTCTGTGTAGGACTATTTTGTTTGTAAAGTACATATCTTATCCTCGTTGACTGATTTCTAGAGCCAGCATAATCAGTTGAATCCATTGAGATCGGCGTGTAAATGAACATTCGAATCAGGAACAATCTTGTTTTACTTATGACTTTGCAAAGTAAGCATTAAAATATGACCTTGACAGTCTATTGAACCAAAGAACTTTTCATGGTTTTCCCTAAAACATAGTAATTTGCAGTCTGCCTCTCTGTACACAGATCCATAGGATACTAGTCAGCAATCTCTTGACTAAGGAACACAAGTCAATTTTCTGAGAAGACTGACAAGCATACGGTGGCATATCATTAGGTGGGTATCATATCATTAGGTGGGTATCATTAGGTGGGTATGCTAAAACAAAAGGTGGTGTCGTTACATTTTTTTATGGGTTCTCGAACTTAATTTGATGTAAATTCACTATTACTTGGCCTATTGACTTGTTTAATGTCTCATTTGAAAGCTTACAGTTTCTGCTATTTGTGGCAGTAATTTGGTCTTCATGGGTTACATAATTTAAGAGAGACAATGGTTTGAACTTGGCAGTACAAGGGTGGTGGTGC
>JXSR01S016837.1:15465-27311 GCA_000969725.1 Ophiothrix spiculata | reverse complement strand
TTTCGTGAATTATGTGACGCCTTTTGTTAGCTAAGATATCCCCCTTAAGCGCAATGCTCTTGAATTGTTTAGTTACCTTTCGTGAATTATGTGAAGTTATCTATTGCTTTAGATATCCCAACAAGCACAATGCGTTTGAATTTTCTCTAGTTACCTTTTGTGAATTATGTGAAGTTATTTTTTGCTTGAAACACCCCGACAAGCGCAATTGTTTTTTAGTTAGTTTTCGTGAATTATACACAGTTAGTTGTGTTTGAATTTTTTAGTTATGTTTCGTGAATTAAGTTAAGTCATTCGTTACTTGAAACACCCCAACAAGCGCAATGTGTTTGAATTGTTTTAACATTCATGTGAATTGTTTAGTTAACATTCATGAATATTATAGTAGGTCTACTGTTAAAGCTCCGTTG
Organism: Ophiothrix spiculata; assembly: GCA_000969725.1. NCBI lineage: Eukaryota > Metazoa > Echinodermata > Ophiuroidea > Amphilepidida > Ophiotrichidae > Ophiothrix > Ophiothrix spiculata. The sequence goes on along the minus strand of JXSR01S016837.1, from coordinate 26,901 downwards.
AATTTATATTTAACAAGTTCTTAACCAATATTTCATTGAAATTCCCACTTTGTACAACCTTGTACTTCTCATTGCATTCTTTAAAATGTTATCATTGCAACTAGTCATATTATAAAAGTGCTGAGGGCTCGTTTACAACGATGCAGTTTCATTGAAACGTTAATGCTCTTAACCATGGCAAAATCGAGTAGATTTAAATTACAAGATTTATTGATGCTAATGTCATCCACAAAGGTAAAATAGATTCTGATATCCTGTTTGATATGCTTGAATTGTGGTAAGAGCCTTCTGGACTTGAGAAAGACTGTTCAATATACGAAACTTGACGTACATGTTTCTTCTGTGTCTAAAAAAGGGGCACATGTACAAAATGAGTTTAATTTTCCACTTTTTGGCATAAGTTTTCTGTTTCCTATAATATTGCGTCATAGGTAATTATACATATTTTAGTTGTCTCTAATTTAGGCTTCCGTACAATGCAAAATCAAAAGTGCACATTTTTTGCATCAGATCTAAAAATTACAAGACAAACAAGAACATAAATCTTGCCTTGTCAGTATTTCTAGTTTTGATGATCTAAAATGGCTCAGTTGTAGAATAGGTCTTAGGTCAAAGCCCAGGATTCAATTTCTAGGGTGTTCTTTGCGTATGTATCTTCAATAAGCAATAGACACACATTACATACCAGGTATTTGACCCTTCTCTTACAATTCCCAACTCTATTAATTTTGGATACATTTGCAAGTCATCCATCCCTGTCTATGAACTGATTTAGAAAAGCTCCCAATCCAAAGGCGAGAACAAATTCGAGTTGTTGTGGACAATTTCTGTTGCAAACCACCCAACACATGTGCACCTGTTCCTGGCTTATGTAGAATAAGAAATTCAAAGTCTCTTAAAAATTTGATCATAAACATCTTCCTGCGTTTTAATGAAGAAAACTCATAGACTTAAATGCACCTTATTATGGGGTTGTATTAGTTTATTATGAGTGTTATGGTCAAGAGACGGTCGGGATACGCAGGATTAACTGTTAAGCTTTAGCTTTATGCTGTAAGGTGTAGAAGAAGATCCCCTTAATTACACCCAGTAAGACATGTAGGAAGACTTTCCTGTCTTTGCTGTCAGACCGCGGTCGGACAATGTCACCTTTTTGTCGGACAAATATTCGCTATAGCAGGTTGAAATGATTGACAGTTTGTAATGACCCTTTAAAATATTTTGTCATTATGCATGATTTGCGGAATGTATTTCTTCCCTTGTATTACCATGATTATGTAACATTGTCTGTTTTGAATTTAGGTAATTAAAAACGGGACAAAATATTTGAATATATCAATTCCATGTTAGCATATTCAAAATCTTGAGTGTTAGAATAAACCAGTCAAATTTCTGTGCTCTACAGATTTAATGCCCTAATATGTCAACGCGCAATGTCTTAATCATGTTAATATGCATCTATTTTGCAAAAAAACTATGTATCTATTTCACTGGTCTACTTAAAGCAGGATCTTTGTCTACAACAATGTCTGTTTCCATATGTATAATATCCAAGTCTGTAAGTCTGCACAGTAACTTGTCTGTGTAATTTACTGGACACTGACGCTTGAGTGCAACATTGGAATTGAATTTTTGTCGGGATTGGTTAAGAGTTTCCGTAAAAAAGAATGATAGAAATTGTGCCCTTGTATCCGTTAGGTAGTATTTATTTGATGAAGGATTATGAGTCACAGCATGGGTGCATGGTTGTTCAATCTTGAAAAAATTACTTTTAAACATGCCAGAAATATGTTCCGTAACAGAAGTTTAATTGTTGAAAATGTGATGATTCGCTGCCAGAAATATGTTCCGTAACAGAAGTTTAATTGTTGAAAATGTGATGATTCGCTGCATTAGAAATCAAAGCATGCGTCATTAAGCTACTGCAATTTGAACACATTGTCACATGAACATTTTGGCTATTTCTATCGCCGTTCCAGCCTAGTTTTATTGCATGAGTGCGTGTCTTATGCATTCCTGCTGTAAGATTTAACTTCCATTTGCCATGTTTGCTAAAATGCCAATACCAGCTTTGTTTGATTCACTCTCGGGATTCACTTAAATATGGTAACCTATCTGCAACTCTTAAATTTAGCATCAAATGTAAAGATTGTATGGAGTTAACATATACAAAGAGAAAAATCATCAAGAATATTTTTATTGCAAACTTTTGCCCGCCCTAGGTGTCGACAAGTCTATGACGTCAATTACTCTGTTTGGCCATAATAGGATCTTCCCGCCCCTTAGAGATCCCATACCTTGGGCTGTTAAACATAGATCAAAATGTTCAGTGTAGTATTCCAAAATATACTTTTCATCGAGTGATTACTGTGGTCCAAAGATAGGGAAGATTTTCAGCTCTTTCTCAGCTCTTGACACATATTATGAGGTTGATTGATGTTAACACGATAGAAAACTATATCAGGGTAAATTCTATAACTACAACAACGAAGTTTTTGGAATACGAAAGACGTTACACCTTTGTGTCTTGAGCTGTGTGTTTTACGTCCAGAAGAAAAGACACTTACCGCAATCCATGGATGCACAACAGGAAATCAGAATCTATTCGACCTATATGAACATGATGAATGTCATTAGCATCAATAAATCTTTTGACATAAACTTATTCGATTGTGCCCATGATTGAACATTTTGAAGGTACTAGGTATATTTATACGTGGTTATGACAACTTTAGAAGGAAGTCTTGTATATTCAGAAAATGATATGATTGGAATCAAACAAACAAAAATTCCTTGGAAATGCTGTTTTTCCCTATTTTTTATTATTATTTTACCGGCAATGAATTATTAGGGACTCTAGACAATTAGATCGAGGAAAGTCCGATGAACGTCATTTTGCTGAGAATAAACATTATAATACAATGGTGCCTTTGACGAAATTAATCAGTAATACTAACATGACAATTGCTGGAGGTATCTTAAGCAACGAGTGATTTACAATTTAAACGCATGTATTTGGGATATTAACGAAACTAAACATTTCAAAAACATTGCACATGTTGGGGTATCTTAAGCAACAGATGACTTCACTTAATTCACAAAAGGTAGCCAAACAATTCAGACGCGATGCGCTATCTTAAGCAACAAATGACTTCACTTAATTTATGAATGGTATAACTGTGCATTGTATATACTTGTTTGGGGTTAAGCAACAAATGACCTCACATAATCCATCAAAGGTAACTAAACAATTCAAAAGCATTGCACTTGTTGGACCTTGGTATCTTAAGCAACATATGACTTCACTTAATTTACAAATGGTAGGCCCCAATTCAATTCACTTGATGCAATTCAGTCACATTGCACTTGTTGTGGGTTAAGCAACAAATGACTTCACATAATTCACGAAAGATAACTAAACAATTTAAACGTATTGAATTTGTTAAGGAAATCTTAAGCAACAAATGGCTTCACATAATTAACGAAAAGAAGTTAAACAATTATGTATTACACTTGACGGGTGAATCTTAAGCAACAAATAACTTCACATAGTCGTCGAAAAATTTAAGAGAAGCGATATTTAGGATTCCAACCAGTCAAAATATTTAAAAGACCACGCACTTTCAATTATCAATCAATCAATCAATCAATCAATCAATGATACAAGTACTTGTATGATAACATGCATACCCCATGAAGGAGTCTATTCGTACAGGGGACCCACGGCTTTACGTGACTGTCCGACCACGGAGCAATTATGTTAATACAGATCATGCTTTTTAAAATACTCGAGACACCCAAACCATTTAATTATGTCATTCATAAGCATTTCTTCTTAATTCACTGATGTCTCTGTAATACATCCTTATTTAGGAAAATATTTGTATTCCAAGTCCCTTTCCTTTAAACCATTTCCTTATAAACAGACAATTTCCCATTAAACATAAATACTTTCATACCTATATTTATCTTCTGCAATAAATATGGCATTCCAAACGATTGAATCTACAGTGATGTCAATATTTCCTTCCATAGTGCAACCAAGGGTTGTTCACTCAAAGCTTTAAAACATGCACTAAAACCATGTTGAAGATTCGCCTTTACTTACCACTTTAAGCATTCTCTGTATCATTATTCTTTGTTTTCCACAGGTGCACCTTTTTGAGAGGCTCTAGCAATATAGACCATTAACTTTACCCTCGTATAACTCTAAAATAGAATTTCCAAATGACCTTCAACTGGTCTAAAGTACACCCCAAACCATTAATTTTATTATCTTGTAACAAATTCCTGAGTTTTCTGTACAAATATATTTTATTGAAAAGAAAAGGCACGGCGTCTGCCATGTTGGTACCTTAATAGGCCATGCTATAACCGGGTAATATACATTGTATCTGGGTTTCAGCTGTCTTTGCTGTCATTTTTCCAGATATATTCCATGTTAACTGCAAACAATCTGTACCCTTTTGACAACCCTTCTAATTATAATCTATCTGCAAACTTATAATATATACTTTAAACAATATATCTGATATAAGTAATTAATTAGATGACCTCATTCGTCAGTGTCAAAAGAGGAAATTTGGAATGAATTGAAGATCACGGTAGAATTGAAGAAGACACCAAACTCGCGAGACAACCGGAAGATGATACGCACCTGGATTAAAGTAAGAAGGAGACACTACGACTCGTACAAGCCATTTACAAGGGGTATACAGTTAGTAACACAACTTTTGATCAATTCATCAAAAAATAAATGACATTTCGTGCCAAACTTTTATAAACACTGAAAGTACACACTGGCCTAGCTATTTGAATAACCTATATTCTATCGGAACAGTCAAATCTATTTAAAGATTGCGTCCAATTTTGTCAATCAACATGGCGCTTCGTCAGTCAGCTAATCTACTAATTGACCAAGTCAGAATAATGCTAACATCATGGTTTAAAGTAAACTTGACTTTTAGATTGGGCAAATTGCCCATGTTTATGGTTCTAATTTCGGTCATTATAGATTTAAAATGGATGATGTTTTGAGCGCGAAAAGCACTTTGGCAGGACAATTTGTCTACGTGGAAATAGTATTAATGAAAAAGACATCAATAGTTTTTCTTCCATTGTTTAGTGCCCACTATCAAGGTAACTGTCCGATTGATCATCCACTTTTAAACATTCTAAAATACTTTTACTTTTGTCACGTTTTCCATGTTAAGGCTAAATAGAGCATCAATACTGAAGGTACAAAACTAAAGGTATCAATCGGATTATATCAGCTTTCATGATATCAGGTACTTCTTAGGTAGAAATATTTACCATCTTTGGAGTATATTTCAGTTTCTGCACAGAAACTTGCTTGCTCTTTTAATTCTGCATGCAGATAAACGTGCTAATCATCTTGTATTTTTAAAACGAGTATGTTGTGCATTTAAAGAGCAAATTGTAACAAAAAAGTAAATGCCAGAAACCTCATTTTGCGCTACAGGTGAAAATACATGTCAAGGTCATAACTTGCTGAAATTTATTTTTTGACAGATTCACAATCCTAGTGCTTACTACAAAATACCAGCAAAGTTTCATTTCAAGAAAATGATGGGAAAGGTGAAATAAATTGGCATATTCTTAAGACGATCAACAGAAAATATACGGCTTACTAATTTTGGAACGCATTTATCTCAGTTATACGTTTTACTCCCTGACAACCTTTAACGGACCATAACATTTTAATCCTTAAAGCATGGTATTTGAAAATGAGTAAAAAAGTGAAAGAGCTGGCATTAACTGCTGTTTTGAGCTGGACGGTCACAAATGTGACAGCTTCATAATTTGCACGTCTCATTTAAATGAACTTGTCCTTGAAACAAGACAATTGTGCTAATTAAGATTCACACTCAAGTTCTAAAATGTTTCAAGTAACAAGCGTGACCTCTTACACTTGCTCAATTCGATTATCCCACGTTAAACTAAATAAGATTGAATTATCCCGGGTAGGGCAACGCAAACGTATCTAAAACTGATTAGCAATCAATTGTCTTTAAATGACGTGCTTATTGAATATATCCTATCTCTGTTATATTGGTGGCGGAGCGGATGCACCACAAAATGAAGCAGTATGTTTCTCTTGTATGTCTGTTCATTTTATTGCTTATGTGCCTTTGGTCTAGCGATCTTATTGCTCGTTAATTAATTATCGTTAATTAATAGCTCATCTTGTGACGAACAACCTGTAATCAAATGATGGGCAGTCATTATTTTCGAATCAAGTGTTTTGCTCGTCATCACGTATAAGCTCATTGCATTAGAAAAAAATTGAAAATTGCAAAAGTTATTAATGCATTAATCATGTTAATGGTATGAGTCTATGTTCAGCAATCATTCTCTCAAACGTTCAATGTCTAAATAAATGTTAATTGGTCTTTTTATTGATAGCCATGTTAACTATTCAAAAACGCAGCTACCAACAAAATACATAATATTTTACTACATACATCGCAGTATTGTATTACAGACCTACCAAAAAAAATATATAATATTTTACTACATGCACCGCAGCCATACAATATAAAAATAATATTAATCTAAAGGAAACTGTGTGGTGGAGTTTTTGAATCTATATATTGAAAGAGCTCTGGCATTCGTTTTAAGACGTTTGGTTAACGTTACTAAACGTAGCAATGTAGCCTAAAGGTAAAGTTAACGAGGACACTTATTTTCTAACAATTGCAACAATGCTAAGGATCATTACAATTCTTAAACGTTAACTCAATCTCGCCTAAAATGTGTATGTTGTAGACATTTGAATCATCTTTCACACAAAACTTCAGTGAGAAATCTGTAAGTTTACCTTCCCGGTATTTTTTTCTATATCATTACCTGAACCCATCTATGTCACCTATATGGGTGCATATATGGAGAAATATTATTGGTAAAGAATCTTTCTCAAGGACAAAATGTGACCGAAATGGAGCTTGAACCCACAACCTCTTGATTAGATTGATTAGAAGTGCAATTCTTTAACCACGGCATCTAGTATACCATAAATACATACCTTCCGTTTATTTGAAGAACGTAATATCATCAGAAAGATACCATTGATGTATAGTCCAATATTAAGGTTTTAAATTCCAATGGATTTGATTCCATCAAGATGTATATAGATCCATGACATTTGACATACTATATCAAAAAATTCAACATAACAGATCATATAAAATCCATGAAAAATGTTCTTGACATTCACAACATATTCCACAGGTGTTGGATATCACAAGCCTTGGATAAGCTCAACAGGTTGCACAAGGTATTCCTTCACTCGATGATATACCACCACCACTGACCACCACCTGCTCTAGCTTCAACACACAAATATGTGGTCAAGAGAAGGTGTGTGTTGCTGGATTCGCCTCAAGCTTAGGGACGTCCGTTGGTCTGTGTTACTACAATTTGAGGTTTCAGAGTGGTTTCGTCATTGAATCGGTAACCATTCCAAAGTCAGACGTGAAGTTCTGAGCGGTGTGTAATTCCAATACTCTATTCCACATTTTGTAATACAGATGACTTTGTGACAGTACAGGAGACTGGATCTTGCCAGAGTGCCCTGGACTCACCTGACGCCTAGTCTCCTAGCCCTTAAAAATCTAAAAATTGGTTTGAATTAGTATAATTATGTCAGCATGGGATGGAGACCATTTTAGAAAAGTTTCTAAGCAAATGTTGTCACGTATAAAGTCACTGCTTCCAGAACAGCTTCAAATTGATTGGTCGAAACCTGACAGGAATTAGTCTAGGACACAGGCAGTATTGTTTATAATGGGTTCAGTCGCCTGCCTTGATTTGAAAAGTGGAAAAGACTAAATTGATATTGTCCAATCGGAACCCGCCAAATGAGTAATAGCCAAACGGGATGCATGGTGATTATTGCGCCAGGTTTTGGATAGTAGTTGAGGGAGTTACAGCTTAGAGTTGTGGTTCATGAAATTAGTTCGAGGCTTTCTTGTTTATTATCTTATGTTTGTAAATGTCTTTAAAGGTTATTGGTCTAAAGAGTGAGGTTTAAATAGACCTGAAGTTTTATTTTTGATATATTGAGCGACTCTGTGGTTTTAAATGATATTGCTTGAACTAGTTTGTTCTCAACCATGCACTCAATCAGGTTAAACGTAATGATTACCTGCTTAAACTTCAACTTTAAACAGGTTAAGACACAACTCAAGTTAATATCAACGATTTGTTTATAATGCGATGTCAACATGAACGATGTTGACTGATTCTTGTGTTGGATTTAGGATTTAGTTAGAGATTGTCAATTTGTGAACCTTGATATCAAAACAGATTGAATTTTGACACTGTCAAAAAGCGGTCTGGCATTCTAAGATTATTATTAACTCTTGTCTTACTCCAGGCTTTAATTGAGTATACATAGTACAAACTCAAAATGTGAAGAATATATCGCCATAAATTGAAATTAGCAGGTGAAGTTAAAATATTATTTTATATAACTTTATTGAACATTTGCATGATATTTAAGTGCAGATAATTTTGTGCAATCCGTGATACAATATTATTGATTAGAGAACTAAGATAAATTCGACGTGTTTACGAGGGCACGTAGCATTCATTTAAAAAACCCCAAAACTAATCAAAGGGTTTTTTCACGTTTTGTATAAAACTTTATTGAAAATCTACATGATATCTAAGTGCAGATAATTGTATGTAATCCGTGTTGCAATATTTTGAATGCAAAATGGGATTGGTCAAGCAATGGTGGATAAACTCAGCCACAGACAAATGTCCTGTAAAATGTCCCCGTATGCTGAGGGCATACGATAGACTTTGCAGCCAAATTGGCGAAATAAGTGACGGTTTTATAAGCGACCCCACGACTATATGTGAGTTACACATGTGCACTGGCAGAAATTGCTTAAAGGTGAAATTCATGATTCTAATGTGACAATAACCTTACCTCTTTTCTAGCTAAACAGAAAGAAGAGTACAACATAAATGTATGCTAAAAATTTCACTTGATTCCGACATTCGTTTTCAAGTTATGAGCTTTTCAATATTTTAAAAATCTCCATAGGCTGCTGGGCTGTAATTATTGTCGGGGCCCTACAGTAATTAAAAAATGACACATTTTCTCACTTTTCTCAAAAATGCAAGCACATTTGAAAGAATGGTTTGGGGATCGTAATACATACCACTCAAGGATTCGCCCTAGCTAAAAAACTCAATTTTGATCGAGGTGACCTTGAGGATGAAAAGTGGATCATGAATTGCCCCTTTAATATCATTTAAATGACTTTGATCATGTTGATTCTGTCAAATCTACAGGCAGGGGCGCCGGAAGGAAAACAAAAGTGGTGCGGCCCTTGGTAAAAGTCGAGGCCTGTGGCGTTGGTTATCAAAACTAAGGAAGCAACTAAGCCCCCAAGACAATATTTACTAAAAACAAATGTGTTATATGTTATGGTTATTAATGCTATGACCATAATAAAACGCATCAAATTAAATTAAATTTTCTTATTTTTAATTTTTTGGCTGAAAAGTGGTCGCACCAAAAAAACACCTACAACTCCAAAACTAATCAAAGGTTTTTTCACGTTTTGTATAAAACTTTATTGAAAATCTACATGATATCTAAGTGCAGATAATTTTGTGTAATCCGTGTTGCAATATTTTGAATGCAAAATGGGATTGGTCAAGCAATGGTGGATAAACTCAGCCACATACAAATGTCCTGTAAAATGTCCCCGGATGCTGAGGGCAAACGATAGACTTTGCAGCCAAATTGGCGAAATAAGTGACGGTTTTATAACGACCCCACGACTATATGTGAGTTACACATGTGCACTGGCAGAAATTGCTTAATATCACTAGTAAAGTCACTTACTCTGCAGGAGTCACAATCTTGCGCCCCTTACCTGTTTGGAAAGTTGTAATTCAAGTTAACACTTTTGTTGTGGCGGTATTGCTCTATCCATAACATATAGTTCTTAGAAGTGTAAATTTTACACTACTGAGAAGACTAGAGACGAGTTAAGAAAACCAAAATGAACTTGGATTATATATTGAATGTAGATTTTTGTTATAGATACGCATTTGATTATGACAATTGAGTCTTTTAAAGGGAAAATGTGTGGTCCCTTAATGGCTGATGGGCCCGACCAGCACCCTTCCACAGTAACTTCAGTGTGAATGGCTATGCAGGTGGACCTGACTTGAGCCACAGAATCCAGGGTGCATGCCGTGGCCTCAGTAAGATTCTTTATTTTCTTATGAATCAAATAATATTTATGTCTACTTCGTCTCTTTGTTTCTTAACTGATCATTTTGTTCGGGGTCACATGTAGCTTAACAAGCCCAAACAGATCGGATGATCAACAACGGAAGTTTTTAAATTATTTGATTTCTTGTTTACTAGTCCATAAGACACAATCTCAGACACATAACAAACGATCAGTCGATGTAAATAAGCCATGAAGTATCCAGGGTTTCTGCAAAAACAGTGTAAATAATGTCTGAAGGCCAGATTGACCGGGCAGCAGGACGATGTCCTTGTCATGGTCACAGACGGCGGACTCCTTCTTTTCACCACTCCTTATTCCTACCAATCCCATGCTTTCCCAGACCATGCATTTGTTCCTTAATAACATAATGCTCGCAAATAAATTATCTGATTAGTTCACATTGTTTTATTTTTATGATCTATGAACCTAGCTGCTTGCGGCAGTAGTCTCTATGAAGCGAACCGCGTAGTAATTGTCTGCTCGGAGATTCACTTGATTGACAAGTGATTAGGAAGAACCAACTCACGCGCTGTGGCGCGAATCAAGAGGCGTTGAAAATCTTCATGTTATATATCTTGCAAGTTTTGCCTCGTATCTCGTTCATTTATTTTTGTTTAGAGTTGAATAAGTAGTGATTGTTTAGTGCATTCAATCATCATAAAATGCTTATTTCAAGTCATAAGTGCAGGTCTTTAAAATAGTTTTAAAAGAGGCAAAATATTTACTAATAGTTTCGGGTATTAGCCTGGTATTGCCATTAGATAAAACGGATAAATTTTATATACTTTGAGGCAATCCAACTGATAATTTGGATTGCCTCAAAGTATATAAAGCGGGTTAGTGTAGCGGTATTTCCCTCGCTTTGCACCAATGAGGTCCCGGGTTCGAGTCCCGCGCCCGGCGCCTTATGTGCATTTGGTTTTCAGTCCATGCTCGCTTCCGCAGGTTTTTCTCCGGGTCCTCCGGTTTTCCTCCTGTACTAAAACTGAATATTAAGAAAGATCTAGGACCCCAATGGAAATAAGCTTTCTTTTCAATGAAAAGCTCAAGTTGCGACGGACACTTTGAACTAGTGGTTCCAAACAAACCTTGGCAGCATTTCTCCCATATCAAGACTGCGGGGATTATGGAATACCATGAGGCTCACACATTC
>JXSR01S016836.1:149997-164336 GCA_000969725.1 Ophiothrix spiculata | reverse complement strand
AAATAGCCTAAATGACAAAATTGCGTGTGGAAAAGTCAAATTAACAAAATTTCGGTCTCTTTTCTACTTATCTCTGACTGGTTAATTGAAATTTTCTTTTATTAAAATTAAGTAATTAGTAGTAAAAACAATGTATTTATAAACTCTCTTTATTTAATCATTCTTTTAATATTTCCGGGTTTGGTTTTATTAGATAAAAGGTCAACAGATCCATATGAATCATATAAGACTTATATTATATGAGAAAAACCATCGCCATTCTTAAATTTTCTTATCACATTTGCTCTCCATTTTTTCAGATTAAAACCCGGGATAATGAAAAAAGAGGCGAATGGGTTTCAAATCTCCGGTATATTATTATTACTTAAATGTTAACGTCAAATTATGCAATATTATCGTTCTTTCATGGTGCCAGTAAAGCTTACGTGAAGATAAAAAATATGTTATAAAATACATGCATGGATAAGGTACTTCCGAAAGCAACGACATTCTAAGGCCATTTGAAAAGTAATGATGATTTATGCCTTTCAATACCGTATTAACACAGTGGCCCAGCAGACGGTTGATCAAATCTTATCATTTTATCATTATTTGAACCTTACCTCACAAATTCACAGAAGTATTTTGCTACTGAATATGATTATGTAACATCAATTATCGTGGTTTAGAAATCAAATTATCTATTCTTTTTTTTTTAACATATCATAGTTGTAAATTTATTTATGGTGCTTTTATATAAATCTATATACAAACATAGTAATTCCAAAAGAATATTGTTGCTTTAATTCAACATTAATTTCCATAGCTTTCAAAATACTGGTTGATAATTGTTTCATGTGTTCAAATCTATTATGCAATATAAAAACGAGAGTAACTTTGTATTCATCATTTGTTATAAGATCAACGATAAATTAATCAAAAATTATCAAATGTCATTTTGATCCAAAAATAAGTGTTTCATGTGTATGTATGTCCATATTATTCATTCGTATTTTGTTAATCCAACAATTCACTATCATAAAGAAAATATTGAAAAAATTGAACAAATGCTGCTGGTGAATGCAACTACAGATTTAGAATGCAGTTCGTTCATAGTAATAACTCGTTCTAGCTACCGTTTCTGGGCTGCAGAGAGAACTAATCGCGTCATGAAATACAAAATAAACAATCTTTGACATCATACAACATTGAAACGAATCTTGAATCAATTTGTCAAATGTGTGCAGTCACTACTCAATTTCATATGCCCAAATCTTATCTGTGAAATAAGAGTTTGTTCAATTACCTATGTACAATGTAGGTCTACTTGTATAAGGTTGACTTTGATGAATCATTGACAGAAACAATAGTTCTAATTAATGATATAGAATTTAAATGTCATGCTTATCAATAGAAATCGCAAGTCATGTCATAAAATTACAATCAGAAGACAACTTAATTATGAAGCCTGATAACTTGTCAAGTTTATGGTCTAAATCTAGACACCCTGTATTTCTTTAAGTGTGGCTGAAAAATCTTCACTTTTGTGCAAAAATTGTAACGCCTGCACCCAATGCCAGATACAATACATATTATGCATATGGCGTGTTTTTATCGCAATTTATTTTTTATTAGTAAAGGCTCTGTCACACATCACGAAACGTACGAGTAACGAACTAATAACGTACACTGGTTTGGTCATTGAAATACATGTATATCGATTACCAAACAGTGTACGTTGTTAGTACGTTATTCGCACGGTACGGTGATGTGTGACACAGCCTTAACATGTGGAAAAAATCACTATATTATGTAGCTTTGATATTGAAACAATATCAAGCTGACTGACTTTAAGGAATGTTGAACTGGTCTGGTTTTAAATTACGGGTCCGCTTATAAATTGACCAATGATGACAGTGCCACGTGTGCCAACTGACTATCACCAGTTGCTTCAAATTCACGTTCATCTACCCCTCGTGATGCTACGGTACTTTTGTTAATATTGAATTCGTTTATCAATACTCAAAATAGGAGAATCTTAAAATAGATATAGATTTTCATTGGTTAATAACAAGTGTCGGTCACATACAATCTCGCATTTCCTTTCAACTCCGTTGTGAAACCGAATCATTTTCAGTTTTATATAAAATCTTGTAAAATGATAGTACAATCCACTCAAAACAGAGCTTACATAGTCTACTAATGTACTTTTGTTTTCAAATCTCTATTTAAAGCAGAATTTAAAGTAAACTGTATCAAATTATGTGTGTTTTTATTTACCACACGCTCAGAAAACGGTGTAAAAGAGGAAACATGCTTGTCAACTACTACTACTATTACACCATCAATCTAGTAATATTATTCTGATGCGCGAACATGAAATAGTTACTTGAAATACTTCTTTGCTTATGCTTATGTCGTTCAAAAGGAACGGACTCCAACGACGGCTTTCCACACAGATCTTTCCTGCATACAGTTCCACAGGTCTTTTACCATGCTTGATCTGTCAAACCGTGCACTTTGGAGAATGCTTCTCTTCTGGCATGAAATGCAATTAAATTAAATACAATAACAATAAAACATTAAAAATACAAAATGCATTTGTAAATAATACCAATGGATGAAGATTAAATTACAGAAGTTAAGTTCATTAGATATATGCTTTGTTGGACCAAGTAAAATAATGTTTGTTTCCGGTCATCCTTCTTTCCAACAAAAAGACACCCCAAAATGCAAATTTCATCACTTCTCTCTAATAAAATAAAATATTTCTTTATGTTCATGTCAAATGTGGTTTGAAACCGAAAAAAAAGTGTGCCTCAGCACAATTTACAGGATGCAAATATAGGAGAAGGATAAATGGTAATGAATATGGGCCAAGTACGGATCCCTGGGGAACTCTAGAGAAGTTGTACCTGCTTAGAAACCGTGCATGTGATCTGCTACAAAGATATGACTGAAACAATTTCAAAGCTAGACCTTCAACTTCAATCGACTCAAGACAATGCATTATCTGTATTTTACTTAAGGCTGGTGTAGACCTTTAAATAGCATAAATGTTTTTTGTACTCTAACTCTAAAACTAATTGTATAATCTTTATAAAAGCATACATTTTTAGAAGCGGATTTTTACACTGAACATGATGATGATATCAGTTTGTGACCATAAATTCCAATTTTGGTAAAAAATGCCAAAAACCATATTTTTTACCCCAAAATTTCTGGAAAGCCTTACTAAAATTTGCATTTGTGAAATGTTGAACTTTTTTGCTTTTTAGAATCTAGAAACAAATGTCTAGGAACTGTTTTCTCAAATTTTTGATTTTCATCTTATTTTTTGAAAAAATGCCAAAAATAGGTCAAAAAATGTAAACAAATCCCACCGCTGCCACCAAAATGGCAATTTTTCGCCTATTTTTGCCATTTTCTCAAAAAATAAGATGAAAATCAGAAATTTGAGAAAACCGTTCCTAGACATTTGTTTCTAAATTCCAAAAAGCGAAAAAGTTCAAAATTTCACGAATGCAAATTTTAGTTAGGCTTTCCAGAAATTTTTGGGCCAAAAATGACGATTTTTGGCATTTTTTTGCCAAAATCGCCATTTTTGGTCAAAACCGATATCACCATTATGTTCAGGGTAAAAATCCACTTCTAAAAATGTATACTTTTATATATTCTATGCAATTAGTTTGAGAGTTAGAGTACAAAAACCCTTTATTCTAGTTGAAGGTCTACCCCAGCCTTAACGTTATTATTAAGAAAAAAAAATTATTAAAAAAAAACCAACTACGCCCATCTTCCATTTTCTTTACCTATGTCTTTGGTCAATGATTTTCACCCCAAATAAGAAAACAATTTATAATGAAACACGTCGGTGATTTATTAAATGATATTTACCGAAATATTGGATGCATGCCATGGTTTCTTTTATATAAAGAGACCTAGCCTCGTCTGAAAACAAAACAAGGACGATTCATCTTTCATCTTCTTTGCCTATGTCTTTGTTCAATGATTTCACCCCATTTGATGCAATAAGCTTTGTAATAAAAAAAAAATAACTTTTGGCAATTTGGAAGTATAAAATTTCATATAATTTATATGAGTCAATTTAAAGATATTTTAGCCTGAGAAAGTTTCTCTATTGCTGTGTAATTATTTAGGTGTAATGGTACCCATAGTGAAATGAGGATTTTGTTCCACGTATAGAGTAAGGTGCAATATTGTGTCTTTTTAACAAAATGTTCCAATTCAATTGCAATACTCCATTCATTTTTTTCAAGAACGGCACAACTATACTAATAGATACAAAACCGCACCTTGGTGGCGAATAAAGCTGTTTTTCTAAATCTTCTCAGGGGGGCCGGAAGGTTCGTGAATTTACTGAATTTAGAGATTTTTAAAATCCCTATTGACGTACAAACTCTATGGAGAAAGTCAAAACTAATCGTTGCACCTCTTTTTTTAAAAAGCGCAGATAAAGAACATGAAATTTTAGAAAGAAAACCGCAAAATTTTGTTGAAATAAATGACTTTGTTTTATAAATTTCGCGCCGTTTTATAGTGTTTCCGCTTTTGCCAGGATAATTTAAAATTCGCCAGTTGCCCGTTTCTTCTACGTAACTCAAGACGACTTGACTTGCAATAGAAGCATTGTACAGCGATGTTTATCAATGCGTTACAGAGTCTGATACACACATGTTTCGTTTTCGCACTTCCGGGTTGTAGCGCTGCTGGCGTGGCCAGAGTCAAATTTGCTTCGATTTTGTCTAAAACTATAATGAATTGTAAAAATAACATTATGTTTGCATAAATATAACTTTATTTGACAGAATTTGACCCCGAATGTGATATTAAATTCAAAATGATAACTATAGTTTTGCGTACATTGCAATAAGAATTAATTTACGCAGTATAACAATAATAAGTTCCGCATATATCAACCAGTTCGAGTGGTCCAGTCGGTTTAAGGGTACGAGGAATCCACATGCTCAGGAAAATGTGATTCCTAACTATTTTTCAATTATGAAAAGATAAATATAGTTTCCACTGCCTTTGCGGGGACCCGAACCATGGATTATGGCGGGGGTTAGTCATGCATTACGAAGCGAGAGATCTACCGCTGAGCTATCAAGGCATTGAGATGGTGATCTAAAATCTAAAACATAAACATTAGAATGCCGTATTTTTTTTGTTTACATACAAATTGCAATTTTTGCCTCATTTGAATGCTCAATTTGTAAGTAAATTATGCGAATGCGTATATCAGACAAAATGTAGATAATGTAGATACTAAAATCCGGCTATTCACAGCTCAAACAGGGCGAACTCAGAGTCATAATTCACGCCCGGTTTTTCGGGCAAAACAACGCGGGTTTGTTACATTATCATTCAAAATCAACACAACACATTTATAAAATATTATTTGTTATTCAATAAAAAGTATCAATCCTACAATCTGTCAAAATTTGAAAACAGACGAATCGTTCGAACATCATAAAATTTTGAGGTTTCGGCGAGAAAGATGTAAATTTTTCGAAGTAGTTTTTTGACGTAATTTTGACCCTGATAATGGACGTGAAATCACTACTAAAGACTCATGTATAAACTACAGAATCTATTACATATGTACGCTAAAAATTGTATTATTCTGATATGTGTAAGTAGGTAAAAAGCTGCAGTAAAGATGCCGTTGGCAAAAATGGCACCCATTTAGGGACTGTAGCCTTAAGCGCCAGATCAACAAGCGAGAGGTCGCGGGTTCGAGACCGGCTCTCGTCACTCTTTTTTTAATGTCAATTTAATAGATTTTTAAATAGCTTAACATTTTCTTAAACATATTATTCTTACCAAATTCTTTTCCATTTTCTTTTCCCCCTTTTATTTGGAATTCATTCATGAATGCAGTTATTGCAGAATTCCAATGCCACTTGCACTGGCATCGCTAGGCCTACCCAGCGGACGGGGCGGAACTTTTATTTTACGCAGATCTTCGAGTCAAAATAAAGTTGAAAAAAAAAATCATTTATTTAAGGGTACGTGTCTAAGCAAACCACACATTGTTGATAATTGAAGAGAAAATTTCCCGGGATAATTTATTCGTCTTGTTTATTTCATTTGGTACGTCATATTAGCGCATGCGCAAACTCGATACAAAAATGCAGAGCGTGTTGCTGATTCATTTTTTTCCGTTGCCATCGAAAGATCTTCCTTCCCCAGTATTTTCTCGTATAATTTTGAATAGGAGTACGTCAGTGACAAACCATTGTCGCTAACAAGCAGCCTGTGGACGAAGCCTCAATTCAGACAATAATCATGTCAATTTTAAATCACAACCTGCCTTTAAAACTATACTGAATTATTGAATGCCCCTGAAGAATGCTATTTGCCACACTAATGATATAAATGAAACATGGTATGAGCTTGAACGCATAATGTAACGTAAGTGCCATTTTATTTCCACTGCGGTTAACCTTTAAAAGTCTTTTAAACGTTTAATACAGGTGATTAATAACCATATTTAACATGTGTAAAGAGTGAACATGAAGGCAAAATTTATCAGCGATGTGACCTTTACAACATTTCATAAGGAAGGATAAATGCTATTAAAAACATTTATAAACGAAACCTGTACGCTCTTCTATGGTTTTAACTTTACATATAGAAGGTTAAAATCACTTGGGTATAAGGCAAATAGACTGCTTTTAAACTATAACTATTATAAATTCTGCAACACCTAATATAAGTAGGGCTTTTGTTTACACTTTTGCGTGTGATCCCAAACATAATAGAACATGTAAAGTCATCCTTGTACAACAGCTGTTGAGAATACGGAATACAAAATAAAACTGAGAAATTTATATCCATATGTTAGTATCTCTTGAGAGAAGTAAATACTGATTGGTTAGAAGCAACATGCAATTAAATGAAATTATATTAAGAATGCAAAAAACAAGTCAAGCAAATCGAATTTTGGATGCATAATTTCTAAAAACCTCAGCAACATAGTTTACAAGTTAACAGTTTTGTTGCGTAATTTTGCATATAATCACAATGTTTGGCATATGTAAGGAAAATAAGAAGAATCTTTAAATTATATATTAATCCTTGACTATTGATTTCATAAATAGAAACATCTTCAAAATGCTGTCAACAGTTTTCTTCAAAATGGTTAACGCATTTTTGTAACCTCATAAAATTACGCAGTTTGGATCATCTGATCTTATTAAAATTTCGGCAAATTATTATAATGACACTTATTAAGGAATAACAAATGATAATGAAGACTTCTAATGCTAGCAACAGCAACTGTAACACTGAACATAAAATATTCTATGGAAACAACAACAACTTTTATACATTATACTTCAAAACATACATCATCCTCTCAAAAACGCAATTTTTTGCGTTCTGACTTGCTTAATTTACATTACCTATCGCAACAAAAGACTTTTGACTGTTTGCACACTGATGCCATTTGTTTCAAAAGCTTAAATTTCTTGATGACGTCGTTTGACTTTGAAAGGTGTTTTCTTTGTATTTTATTCATCCGCATTTTGTTAACATAAACAATTCAGTCATAAAAAACACCGAAAGAGTAAATCCTGTTGATTCAAGTTTATTCAGATCTAAAATGTAGGTCGTTTGTAAATAAAACGCTTTAAACAACTACACCTTTAAATCCTGTACAAAGCTGCCTTTCAGGGCTGTAAGAGAGAATTTATCGCGTCACGAAATACAAAGCAAACTATATATGACGTCATCGACATCAACATTGAAGCGAATCTTGAATCAATTTGTCAAAATCACTACTCTATTTCATGTCCAAATCTTATCAGAATAAACGCTCGTTCAATTATTTACCGTATGTTCTTGAATGACAGGGACTTTAATTAATTTTTGGCAGTAACAATAGTACAAATAATATAGAATTTAAATGCCATGTTTTTCAATGCATATTGCAAGTCTTGTTAAAAATCACGATCTGGGTTGAAGACAAGTTTGATGACTAAACTTAAATCTCAAAATAAATTTTGATAAACATTAACAAATTACGTGACATCAATTTCTCTCACCATGGAAACCCCGTTTAATTCTAATAAACAGCAACCAATTACAGAGCGAATCCACCGGAAGCTACCAATGTCACTTAGATTTCTGCCAAATCCATTATATGCATAGATTTTGTCGTTAACATCATGAAATCGATCGAACAAATTTGATTCTTGAGGGCTTCACAAAACTTTTCATAACTTTTGAACCAAAGGTTCAAATTTTATGAAAAGAAACCTTGTTGCAGATAAGCAAGTTTTTACAGTGTTTTGAAGCACCCGCTGCGAAATTCTCTCAAAATACAACTTACGCAGAATTTGTGTTTTTATTTGTGTGTAAACTGTATTACACAAAACGGAGAGGCTGCGACTCATCGTAATTCAAGTGACTTGAATATTGCCTTCCCCAATCGTTTTTGTATTTTAGTCACTCTTCCTCATATAGCGAATCGAGAATGTCAGATTTGAAGTATAGATTTTACCGATTGACTTGCATCTATTTCCTGGTAAAGCTGCAATTATACAGCTTGTTTTTCATTCAATTCTAAATAAATGGACTGTGGTAAAAACAAGTTATTGACTACTAGGAATAGAAATATCTTAATTTATTAAAGCTACAGAATTTCTTAAGGGGATGATTATTTCTAATGCAGATTATTTGTACCTCTGGGCAATTTTGAATTATTGTCTTTTTCATTTCCTTTCTTCCCATTAGGTGAGGTGTATTTCCCCGGTCTCGCAAAACGGGAGAAGAAACAGTTTTCATAACGTGACCTGTTGATAAGGCTGACTTTGAACCCTTGTCATTTAAAAAGGGTGACATCACATGAAAACTGGTAAAGTGGGTATGAATAAATGAATACAAATGATGCATTTTATTACATTTTCTATGAAAATTGACGATTTTAGCCTTTCGAAGCAAACGAATTTCAACACTTACATAATGTTTTTGATGTAAGATAAAATCTGCTACAACATATAAAATCTCAGATTGATAAAATATCAAATCTGTATTTTTGTTTCATGACCTTTAAAATTAATAAATAAAACGGTGGAAAATTATCTGTTCTGCGATAGGTTCTACATATCGGCCACTATTGTACACTAGTTCAAGATACGAGACCATTGAGAAAAACTGATAAACACAAGCGCTGCTAAGAATTAGAAAATCCAACCTATACATCAATTTCGTTTTACACCTCACTTACGCAAGATTTTAACAGGACCAGCGAGACACATGAATTATATAATTGTTTACTGCAATTTTGCTTGGTAACACAGCCAGAATATCACAATTTTGGTGATTTTACCTCTGTGAAAAATGGCGCCAAATTGAGACAATCGTGAAATGTCAAAATGAATTGTCAAGTTTCTCATTCACCTTCGAAGTGCCACCATAATTACAATGAAAGTTGTGTAACAATACCCTATCGAATACAAAAATGTGACGCGTTACAGCAAAAGGTACCTTTAGTCGGAGATACAAGTGTCTGATTGACAAACACTTAAAAACTAATCAATAATCAATATTAGCACCTTTTGCTATTGTTCCATTGTGATTACATCCAAGAACCCTAATGATGTCTTTAATTTATTATTCTCTCTTCAAATATTGATTATTAGTTAGTTCTTAACAGTTTGTTAAGGCTCTGTCAGACATCACCGTATAGAGCAAAACGTACGAATAACGTACAAAACTTTCACATATTAAACGTGTGTTAAACGGACTACCACAGTATGAATAACGAATTAAACGTATACATAACGGACAGACCGTATGGATAACGTATTGAACGTACTTGTAACGAACACATGACGAACAACAATACATAAAACAGAACAATAGTGGGATAAGGTACGTTATACGTACGTTTTGCTCTATACGGTGATGTGTGACAGAGCCTTTAATCAGACACTTGTAGCCCCGACTGAAGGTACCTTTTGGTGACGCAAATGGAATATTATTTAAATGAGGATTGATGAATAATTCAAGGCCAAGCGTTTTACGCGATATCTTCTTGGAATACGATATATGTGATGACTCACCCTGAAAAGGGAGACTTTGCAACAGAACACTTTTCGAGAAACTGATGAAAATTGGCAACAGAAAACAAAGAAAATAATAAGAATTTCCAGTAGATTTTCTGTTGTAAAATTTGATTACCTAGATCAATTTCAAAAACTAAGGTGTCATTTTAAAGCTTAGCAAATACTTTAACAGATGAAATGATAAAATCAAAATTGATATAATCTGCAAAGTCCCCCTTTCGGGATGAGCCATCACATATGAGCTACAGCATGAATAGTATGTAAGAGGAACGATTGAGATTACTTCAATATTAACATGACCGATTGTTTCAGCATTCTACTTGTTATTCCTCATAACAAAACTGGAATGTCAAATTTCAATAACATATTTCATGCAAAGCTTTAACAGCTATATATGTCGACCTAGTCGACGAAACAATTTTATACAAATGTCTTTAGCAAAGGAGTCGTGTACATATAATATTCAGATACGCCAGATCAAACAATTTGTAGCTTTCCTGCACAATTTAATTGCTTTATACCCAAGTAAAATCAATCTTTCAATTTACAAAATAAAAGCTTCGGAAGGGCATTTAAATGTTGCTTATAACTTTTGATCTTCCTTAGATATGCAGTATATTTAGACTCATGTTCACTCTTTGAACATATTACTTATAGTTTGTTATAACGTTAACCCAGGTATTAAAATATCTGGATTAATTAAACGCTTTTAAAAACGTTAATGAAATAAAATAATGATGCATTTAAATCATGCGTTCAAGTTGATAAAAAATATTATTGTTGTAGTAAACAGTGATTTATTTTCATATTTATCAAAACATTTGAAAATGTCTACAGAATCATTAATGCGTTGATAACGTATTATATACTTCCTTTAAAGTGCAAACATACTTAAAATCAGAAATCAGCATAATTCTTCAAAATATAACCATGTTTTTCTCACAATATAAAATGTGTGCCAATCCCCCGTTTTATACTCTTTGGTACATGTAGTAATTTCTTTAACCCTTGTCTTACCAAGCTAACGGATGATTCCCTGTCGCATAAAAACACAAACGAATATGACCTACGGGTTTTGGGTAGTTGTAAGTTCATCCTTTGCGGTCATTTCATCGTAGGTACCACCTTCAGGGGGGTCAGGGTACCTCGTCAAAGTCGGAAGGTAGGGGGAGGTGGTTGCCACCTGAGACAATTTTAAGTCGCCATTTTCAAAAATATCTGCATGGTATTCACAACTTACAGAACATATTAGAAACGCCATTTCCCTTCTTTATAAGCAAAAAAAAAACGGCAAAAAACCCCGACAAATTCCGATATTTAGAACTTTTACAGCAACATTTCGATTTGGTGACCATTTTTGCGCAAAATCAGGATTTTTCCGACTCGGAAGTACTTATGACGTCATAATTACGTAACGCCTTGGCCGATTTCCATGATTGTTGGTATCAATGGATAGAAGAGACCCTACCCTATACTATGGTATAAAGCAAAGCAACTTTTAGTACTCCAATTTCAATTTCATAGCGGGGGTTGGGGGACCCCCCCCCCCCCCCCCTTGATAACAAACGTTACACAAAAAATACGTTGGTAAGACAAGGATTAAATTAGCAGTCTTGAACAAATTAAAGACACATTTTTCTTTTTATTTTGAGTTGTATACTCTTGTTCTTTCCTTAATACCAAAAAGTTGCTAATGCGAAAAGTGAAACTTACGAATTAGGATGATAGGCAACTCATTTATGTAAAGGTATAGTTGGCAATTTGTGTCTACATATATTTTTCGCGATGGCGATTGAAGCTTAAACACGGGATGTTTGTTAACAACGTTAAGGTTAGTAGTATCTGATTGGAATTTCATATACAAAAAATTCAAATTGCTGCAATTTCCTCTCATGAAAGTTGTGTAATATACGCTCCTATTGAATACGAAATGAAATGGAACATAATTCTAAATGAAGATTGATTTTATGAAATCTTGATGTATAATTCATGGCTATACGTCATGCAAAATATCCGTTTGGAATGCGATATTTGAGCTATAAAGCATGTCTGTTTGTATGTAATAGAAACGATCCGAGGCGACTTGAATGTTGATCGTTTCAGTATTCTATTCTAGTTGTTCCCCATAGCATTATGAAGAAATGTACATTTCAATAATAGATCTTACACTGTTAACTTCAGCTAACTTGTGAAGCTGCAATAGTTAGTTCGGGGCGCGCCATTTGATTTTCAGGGAAGGCGTTGAAGGTTTAAAAAAACAATTAAAAAAATATTGACCCAAAGATGAGAAGGGAAAAATGTCCACTAATTCAGGATAACAACATAAAATGAAATTTAAAAAAAAAATGCCATCGAGGGCGGCAGAAAAAACAATCTCACCGCCTTCAGCGGCTAAACAAACATACTTGACTCGACCCCAATTTCCATGCCACTACCCTTGAAAATCAAATGATGCGCCCCCTATGCAGTTGAATATTTTTGATCAAACCTTAATGAGATGTGATGAATGCCATTATTTGCATATAAACGATAGCTAAAATGCCCTAGACGTGACGGATGCTCCCAATAAACAAGAGGTTTTTTCAATTATGATAAAAGGGTGGTTTCCTTACATGCTTAGAAATATTGATACAGATCTGTGCAAACTCGGGGACATGGTCGTCTCCGATATACTGAAAATGAAATACCTACTATCTTCTACACGCTTAGAAATATCTACTCTCTTCTATAGAAGATGGTACATATATGTTT
This sequence comes from Ophiothrix spiculata, assembly GCA_000969725.1. Classification (NCBI taxonomy): domain Eukaryota; kingdom Metazoa; phylum Echinodermata; class Ophiuroidea; order Amphilepidida; family Ophiotrichidae; genus Ophiothrix; species Ophiothrix spiculata. The sequence goes on along the minus strand of JXSR01S016836.1, from coordinate 151,509 downwards.
CTAAGCGCGAAGAAGATAGTAGATAATTGTATTCCGTATATCGGTATACCCCGTATCAGTCAAGTCGCAGCAACCCTGTTATCGACCTCATTATGCGAATTCTAAAATCCAAGTCGCGCCAAAATTGCAAACAAGGGGACCTTTTTTTTTTCTTGACGTGACCTGCTGAAAAGGCTGACTTTGAACCCTTATTATCTGAAAAGGTTGAACGCAAATACAAATTAGGAACAGGGGTATGAAAGTGAGTTTTTCCAATACAATGTATGTAAATTTTTTGGCGATTGATAAAAAATAAGAAGAAGAAGAAAAAGAAGAAGAAGCATTGTATGCAGCTATTTTCTATAAAAAATAAAGCGATTTTCAGACTTTCGAAGAAAATGAATTTGAACCTATACATCATTGTTATTTTAGAATATAAAAAATCGTTTGTTTGGCAAGTTTTGGCAGAAAACATATAAAAACTCTGATTGATGAAATTTGAAATATATCTTTTGTCTTGTAAGACCTGTAAAGTGAAAAAATAACATAGGAAAAACATACGTTGATGTGATGTACGAAAGGAGCCTAATATTTAGTATTCATGTTAAATACACGGCCGATTGGCCCGATTCAATATTTAAACGAATAATCTTCTTTTAAAGGAAAAGCCAATGTCGCCACCTCACGACACACGGGTATTGACGACCATTTTCCCGATTTAATCAGATATGTATCAATATTTCTAAGCGTGTAATAAAAAATGGGTCTATCATTAAATTTTGAAATTAATTGATTAAGTTTTAATCAATGTCGCGTATTAAGGTATAAATTTTGAACGAGAAATTAGCTTGAATCAATCATAAACCAACACGCGCTTCCATTATGACATTTAAATCTGTCGATACACTATAATACTACTATACTTAAAGATCAATAGACACGTTTGGATCGAATTGTTTCGTTTATTGCATTTTCTAACCTTAACATTATCTCAACTACACATCAGCATCGCTTTTTGAGAGTCAAGGTTGTCACCACAAAGCTGAAATATATCCAACTTTATTCTGAAATTTTGACTCGTCTTATTTCTCGAAGAATTTCTTGGAAGTTTTTATAAGGTGTGCTTAATGCGTAACCGATTGTATCGTTTACTATTGAAATATTGTGATTAATACCATGATTACAGTAAAGCACAATGTGTACAACCTGCAAATTTTCACAGCGCCAACTGCGGCCAAACATTGTCGTTGTAAGTTAACCGCAGCGTGACTGATGGTGACCTTCACGCAAAACAACACCCATTATTAGAAAGTTAAGGAGTCTGAATATATTACCGGGTTAGTGGTGTCCCGGGGTATTAACAGAGCGGAACAAATAAGTTGAACTAAATCACATCATAGATTAGAGAAATATGTGTACCGCCGCGGCAAAAGGGTCCTGTTGTCGACTCCTACATGTTGCTCATTGTAGCATATCTGATGTATACAAATACCATACATTAGATATGCAAGGAGCAACATGTACGAGCCGACA
>JXSR01S016836.1:91853-107464 GCA_000969725.1 Ophiothrix spiculata | reverse complement strand
TGTGCACAATCCCAAACAAACAACTATCAAAAACTGCAATTTAGGACATAGTTGAAAAATCCGTAATAATTGCATGTTCTTATATTATCGAAGTTTTGTTCAAAAGCAATGTGCTTATTTGACACAGCAGAAATTTGATATTATCAGACAGTCAAGTAAATATTTAATAACCATCCTGATAGTTAGTTGCGTTCAAGCACAGCTCAAACAGCTTCGATAGTTCAACTACTTTATTTGATTTAGAGAACTAAAAAAAAAATCAATTCAATTGTCATGTAACCTTCACATCTCCGGGGAACAAATATCAAAAAACTGCAATTTAGGACATACTTGCATAATCCGTAATACCGTTATACTTTAAATCTCCAAGTGCATGTTCATATATATATTATCGAAGTTTTGTTCAAAAGCAATGTTCTTATTTGACAAAGTGTGAATTTGATATTATCAGACAGTCAAGTCAATATTTGATTACCAACCTGATAGTTGCGTTCAAACACAGCTCAAACAACTTCGATAGTTCAACTACTTTATTTGATTTAAAGAACTAAAAAAAATCAATTCAATTGTCATGTAAACTTCACATCTTTCCTAGGAAATAGAACATTTAGTTCACGTCAATTTCAAAAAGTCGATATACGTTTACAGGCATGACACACATGCCTATTTGTACAGACGCAATTGTGTTTGAGTCGTGTCTAGCTGTGATGCAAAGAGTGATTTGTCATAGTTTCACGTTTTCTCTTGTGGTATGTTAATGATTGATCCATCCTACACCTCATTGTAATGTTATAGAATATGTCAAGAAGGAAGCTCAAAAAAATAAAACATAGCCTTAACTAATGCTAAGGAAAAACCGAGATTTTGATTATCGGTAGCTGTCCAGGATTTTAAGCTCTTATTATGTTTTTTACGATGGCAACGCCCGTTTCTAGGTCTCTTTGTTATGTTGTTTAGAATATAGTAAGCAAAGCAGTGGCAAAACATCTGGAATGAATTGCCAGCGGTCTGTACATTTAAAATTGTATCAGTTCTACAGCCAGTTCACATATTGCACAATCAAATATCAAAAAACTGCAATTTAAGACAGTTTAGAATAGTTGCATAATCCGTAATACCGTTATACTTTAAATCTCAAATTGCATGTTCATATGTTATCGAAGTTTTGTTCAAAAGTAATGTGCTTATTTGACAAAGTGGGAATTTGATATTATCAGACAATCAAGTAAATAGTTGATTACCATCCTGATAGTTGCGTTCAAACACAGCTCAAACAGCTTCGATAGTTCAACTACTTTATTTGATTTAGTGAACTAAAAGAATCAATTCAATTGTCATGTAAACTTCACATCTCTAGGAAATAGAACATTTGGTTCACGTCAATTTCAAAAAGTCGATATACATTTTCAAGCACGACACACATGCCTGTGTGTACAGACGTAATTGTGTTTGAGACGTGTCTAGCTGTGATGCTAAGAGTGATTTGTTATAGTATCTCACGTTTTCTCTTGTGGTATGTTAATGATTAATCCATCTTAACACCTCATTGTAATGTAATAGAATATGTCAAGAAGGAAGCACAACAAAATAAAACAAAGCCTTAACCCTATCTAATGCTAAGGAAAAACCGAGATTTTGATTATCGGGAGCTGTCCAGGATTTTAAGCTCTTATTATGTTTTTAACGATGGCAACGCCCGTTTATTAATGCTAAGGAAAAACCGAGATTTTGATTATCGGGAGCTGTCCAGGATTTTAAGCTCTTATTATGTTTTTAACGATGGCAACGCCCGTTTATAGGTCACTTTGTAATGTTGTTTAGTATATAGTGAGCAAAGCCGTGGCAAAACATCTGGAATGAATTGTCAGCGGTCTGTACATTTAAAATTGTATCAGCTCTACAGCCAGTTCACATATTGCACAATCCCAAACAAACAAATATCAAAAAACTGCAATTTAGGACAGCTTAGAAAAGTTACAAAATCTGTAATACCGTTATACTTTAAATTGCATGTTCATATATCAATCAAAGTTTTGTTCAAAAGCAATGCGCTTATTTGACAAAGTGGAAATTGATATTATCAGACAGTCAAGTAAATATTTGATTACCATCCTGATAGATGCGTTCAAACACAGCTCAAATAGCTTCGATAGTTAAACTACTTTATTTGATTTTAGGGACCGAAAAGAATCAATTCAATTGTCATGTAAACTTCACATCTCGGGGAAATAGGACATTTAGTTCACGTCAATTTCAAAAAGTCGATATACGTTTTCAGGCATGACACACATGCCTGTTTGTAAAGCCGTAATTGTATTTGAGACGTGTCTAGCTGTGATGGAAAGAGTGGTTTGTCATAGTCCCTTGTTATACTCTACTTTGTAAGACGTTGATATGCTGTCACCGAAATGCACCGTAATGTATATATTTGATTATATTATGCGAAAAGAAGACTTTTTTGGTTTGCACAAATTATTTTGAAAATACCTCGAGAATACTTTGAACTTATTGCCCTCCCTTTAAATTTATGATCGGATGGTACAATGCCAACAAATTATGATCGGCTGGTACAATGTCAAAAAATGAAACATGCATGAAATGTACCTATAATATGGTGTTATAATTCTGGTTGCAAACACGTATTAACAATATACATGAGGCTAATTACATCGTTAATTCCAACTCTAAATCTAACCTTGCATCTAACTCTAAAACCTAGCCTTAACTATTCAGTACTTAATAAATACCGAGGTCTTGAATATAAGTTTTGTTCAACAACAATGTGTTTTTTGACAAAGCGAGAATATCAGCAGAAAGTGATGCATAAAGTGATTTGTCACAGTCTCTTGTTTTCTCTTGAAATATGGTGATGATGGACAAGGAGGAACATTATGTTCTGTGAACATTTTATTTTGAAAATACCTCGAAAACATTAAATTTTGCACAATACTATAATTGATTGTCAGACATTGTATCATAACACGTACGCACGATAATGGTTTTAGTTTTGTAAATGCACCTTCACAATAAACATAAAGCTATTTAATTAGCACTGACGTTGTATACAAGTCGACTAAAATATATCGAATCGCCAAAAATTTAATCACGAAGCAGGGATTATATAGCTAATATAAAATCGGTTTAAAATCATGACAAATTATTTAACATTTATATCTACAAAAATAATTGATGGCATATGCTGAGTCTTGGTTTTAGATAGGCAACGTATATATTTAAAACATTTCTACCTTGACATGATATCGGATTCTGTGATCCCGCTTAACTGAATAAATTATTTTAATTCTTAATTTTGCAGGCCCCATGACACTCGGGAGGATTGACAAAAGTTGCACAGAATCGACAATGTTTTTTGTTGCGCAACATTCAATTACTGTGTAAAACTTTCTGCAACTTTGAGTAACTTTGCGCAATATTGGACAACTTTGGGCAACTGTGCAATATTGGGCACCTTTGCATAACATTGAGCAACTTTGTGGAAACTTTGCGCAACATTGAGCAACATTGGGCAACTTTGTGGACACTTTTCACAACTTTGTGCAATCCAATACAACCTACCTTGTCAATTCTATGCAACTTTGTCGATCCTCCCGAGTGTCATAGGGTCTTTGTTTTTGTGGGAACTATCATTAAATGGTTTCTTGTCTGCATTTTCTTTAATTCATGATACAATGATCAAAAGTTATGTTTAGAAAGGCAATTAGGGATATTCAAAATACATGACTGTTAGTTTATATTTACCAAAATGGGCCAAAATGGAGAATGACTGATCTATTCTGTCGCTTAAATACATCAAAAACGGAATTTTCAGAAAACCCCTTCCCCACAGGCTGAATCATGACTTATATATAATGGTGTCTTATTAGCAGCTACCATATATTACATCATTATTGAAATTAGATTTTCTATGACGCAATACAATATTCAAACCATCTTTATGCGCTTCTTTTTTCAAAATGTACCTGAATATTTTTTTTTCCGATTTGCTATTTAAAAACTCAATGTACGTGTAACCGAATGAGTATTGTCACATAACTAACGTATTTAAATACATTTTATGACGCAATGCCATGTTATCAAGCAATTTGTTTCCAATTTAAAATACACTCTTTCTATTTAAAGAAATTTATGCGTACGTTTGCCAACTTATAAACATCTTTGAAAGATCAACTCGAAATGTGATATAATTTGTAGACTTCTATATGCAGTAATGAAATGTACATTTCTATTTCTTATATACTTATACGTGACTGATAACCTCTTTATGCTGTAAATATTATATTCTATGACGCAATATAACATTCATTCCATCCCTATTCATTTTGATATTAAGATAAACCTGGAATTTTTTGGCAATTTGCTATTTAAAAACTGGTTCACACTATGACTAATGACCAACGTAAGGTGACGAATGCAAAAAAAAAAAAATGGCCATCGAAGCTCTCCGTGACCCGTCGTCAGCTTTCGTTCCTTTACATCAACCAAGGTTGCTACCAGTCGTCACTTGTCGTCGAGATGTCACTGAAGGTCGTCACCATACGTCAGCAAATCTTGATTTGATTGAAAATCAGTCAAAAAGAACTTCAAGATTTGCTGACGGATGGTAACCACCTTCAGCGACACCTTGACGACAAGTGACGGCTGGTAGTGACCTTGATTGACGTAAAGGGACGAAATCTGAATGACATTACAACTAATTTTATGTCATCATTAAATCTTAAAACTTGCAACTGAAAACGACGGATAGTAACGACAGTCTGCGGTGGCTGACGACTTTTTCAGCGACCATAACTAACGATGACTGACTCGTTATTCCTTTAGTTGTGACAGTGTGAGGCGGGCTTAAGTTGCGTTTACACTGTGACGAATTGGGGGTAACGACAAGCAACGTAGACCTGCGTATTGCAGTTTTGAATTTTACGCCCGTCATCGTTAGTTAAAGTCAGTTTAGGCGCTGCTAGCCACGCACACTATCGTTAGTATCAGTCGTTTTCAGTTACAACTTTTTAGTTGCAAGATTTTCACTGACGTAATACAATATTTCATCTTTCATTATTTCTTCTTATCATATTATTTATTTAAGAATGTACTCTGTTAATATTGATGTTATTTACATATTTTTAGCTTCTATCTAAACGAACTCCGTGTACAGAATCTGAGTCAATGTTTACGCAGTATGACTATAAACTTGATTGCGGTTCTTAATACTGCAATATCATATTTCATGATTTTTTAAAGTGTATTTTTTATTTTAGTATACTTAAGGCAAGTAATTCAAATAAGTTACAGACATCTTTGAAAAATCGACTCAAAATGTGATTAAGTTTGAAGACAGTTGTCACATTTAAATTCGTATTGCTTATGTTCCCAGGGTAAAAAGATAAAGTCGCAACCGAAACTTCATTGCTAACGGCCGTTCTACAATGTGATTGATTTTCTGATTTTGCCCTAAGCATTAGACTTTAAAGAGGACGCAGTACAACATTCCATCCATCTTTTTTTCCTGTATCTGGAAAACTTGTTGTTAATTTGCTATTGAAAGATATTCAATGTACGTATATAGTTTAATATGACAGCCTGCATTATCATTATATTTCATGCAATCCTGTCATGTACCCTCTCTATTTAAAGACGATGTGGCATAGTTAGCCATGTAATTAGTGTCTTTATATGAACGAGTCAAAAATTTAATTTGATTTGTTTCTTCATAAATCAGAATATAACAATTGATATCTCGTAAATGTCAAGGATGAGAGGTTTATTAGCTGGATAAATCCTTGTAATTTGTTAATTTAATTGCCTTCCAGAATTACGAATGAAATGACATATAAGTTCATCAAAATGTAATGGTTTGTGTGGAAATAGTATTGGATCATTCCGTCTCCAACGTCCTAGTGCTTCTTTTACTATCAGTATTAACTTTTCAAATGTAGACGTTTGATTGTGTTAAGTATACATTTTTTGGATTTATTACCCAGACTGTCAGTATCCCTAATTATTATGGTTACCTTTATCATGTTTATCTTGGCTTTCTGTATTCTATATTCATTATATGTTATATCTTTTCTTTTCACTGCATGTTAGACATTGTTTTCTGCTTTTTCTATAATTTACCTTTATCTGTACAATCTTTGTAAATGTGACTCACCCATAAGAAAGACATCTACGTTGATAGAAATAAGTTTTAGCCTAAGGCAAATGTTACACATGGATACACCATACCTGATAAGTGAGCAGACAGTAAATTGCTCGAAGGTGACATCTTGCAAAGAGAGTGCTATAGACAAATTAGATATACTTTTATCTTGTCTGCAAATCTATCTGTGTAGAGTTCATATCATGATTATTTACATCATGCTTAAGTTTTTAATGTATTGCAGTAATATGATTAATGCACTTTACACTTATTTACCATATTCTTTTACTGAATTCCACTTTTTAACATCTGTATTTGGTGCTTAACGCATGACTTTTATTTGTCAATATATTGGTTTCGCTTTAAAAAAAATATAAGCCTAAATATAAAAAATCATATCTTATGAGTTTTCATCTATGAATCCGAGTTCAGTTCGTTTACAATCCGTCTTGCATTCAGAAATAAATTCAAATGTGTGTATATCTTAGCGTTCAAAAATTAATGATTGATAACTTTTTTTGAAAAATATACTCGGCTTAGAAGTCGTTATAATTATTACCTACTATAATCTCGTGATTTACAAAAGATCATTTTTATTAGCCAGCCTTCATTTTTATTATGAACTATCATATGAAATAAAATTGTGTTTTTGTTTTGTTTTGGTGTACTTAAGTCAAATACTAAAACAGAGTAAGAGCACCTTTGAATGATCGACTTGAAATGTGAGTTGATTTTAGGATTGCAGACCATTATGAAATTAAATTTGTAATTCTTAAGTTCTAAAATGTATTATCTTATCATGACCTTAATATTAGATTTTCTATGACGCAATACAATTTTCAATCCATCATTCTTTCTATTTTGAAATGTACCCCAATAATTTATTGTCAATTTGTTATTTTAAGAGGTTCGATGTACGTATAAACGATTATTGTCACATAACTAGAAAACTAAAGTTGATAAGACAACCCGCCTGTATTTTTATGACGCAATATCATATTTCAAGCAATTTTGTTAGGTTAATTTAATTAATTTTGGTGAATGTAAGCAAAGTCATTAACATCTTTGAAAGATCGAGCCAAAATTTGATTAAATTTGTCTCTTCATAAATCAGAAACAATACTACTTTGCTTATGACAATTGATATCTTGTAAATGTCAAGGATGAGAGTTTTATTAGCTTTTAGCTGGATAAGTCCTCGTAATTTGCTAAATTAATTACCTTCCAGAATTTTGAATGAAATGACATGTAAGTTCGTCAAAATAGAAGATGTAATGATATGTGTGGAATTAACTCTTATTGAATCATTCCGTCTCCAACGTCTTACATACGTGCACGTATTGAAGTTTTGGATTATCAACAAATAAAAATAGTGATCCTTTTACCATTAATTCTAGTTTTTCAACATTTTTGTAGACGGTGGACTGTATTACTAGACCTTTTTCTTTGGATTTATTACCCAGACTGCCAGTATCCCTAATCGTCGTGGTTTACCTTTATCTGTACAATCTTTGTTACAGTGACTGACCCATAAAGAAGACATCTTCGTGGATTGAAATACGGTTTAGCCAAAGGCAATTGTTCCATATGGTTTCCCGTACCTGATAAGTGACCAGTATTATGCAGACAGACAATAAATTGCTCGACGGCGACATCTTGCAAAGAGAAGGTTATAGACAATAGATAACCACTTATATCTTGTCTATTCATATCATGATTATTTGCATGGTGTTTAAGTCTGTAATGTATATTAAGTAATAGAATACACCTTTCATCTTACTTTAACACTTAACAGCATATTAAGGAGATTAAAATTGAGCGTATTTTGAGGAAATCTGCTTTTAAAGACCACTTCAGAGGGCTGCATATAAATCACTCTTCGTATATTGCGCTCAGTTAAAACACAACATACAAGCCGTCTAATTCAATTCCCTGGATATTGGCTATATATTTAGATCTTATAATTAGTTAACTCTTCGTTATTTAGAATATCCATGAAATTCAGTAACAACGTAGATTTCTATTTCTTTTTATATAATAGGTGACTTGTTAACTCATTTATTCCATAATTCAAAATCCAGCGACGCAATACAATATTCCATCCATTAGCAATTCTAGTGTACAAAGTCCTTAGATATTTTTTATAATTTATTAATAGATACTATATAAAGGAAGTAAATGTACAAAATCAAAACTCATTGTTATATGACTAGTAAAGTCGATACAGCCTTCATCTTTGTGATGAAATATCATTTTATGCGATTGTGTTTCCTGCCTATTCTTGGCGTACTTAAGCTTAGCTACTTACGTTCTAACACCTTTGAAAGATTGACTCAAAATGTGAGTAGACTTGCAAATAGTAACGAAATTTCTATTTCTATTTCGTATATTCTAAAATATAACTGATTATCTTATTGTGACCTAAATATTAGATTTTCTATGACGCAATGCAATATTCCATACATTAATATTTCTGTTCTAAAACTTATCCTGATATTTGAATATCGGAATGCAACAGTGACCCAAGTTGCATTCTGGCAAACAGCAAATTGATATCAATTTGCTATATAGTTAATATAAAGTGGGTAAGGCTGCCTACATTTCTATGACGCAAGATCATATTTCATCAATTTTGATGGCGTACTTAAGCTTAGCTACTAAAGTTCAGAGTCACTAACACCTTTGAAAGATGGACTCAAAATGTGATTTAATTTGTAGGCTTGCAAATAGTAACGAAATTTCTATTTCTGTTTCGTATATTCTAAATTATAATTTTCATCTTATTGTGCCCTAAATATTAGATTTTCTATGACGCAATGGAACATTCCATAAATTAATAATTCATTTCTATTCAAAGATTTACCCTGATAATTTGTTATCCATTATAAAATCGTTAAGGTTGCCTCAATTTTTATGACGCAAGATCATATTTCATCAATTTTGATGGCGTACTTAAGCTTAGCTACTAAAGTTCAGAGTCACAAACACCTTTGAAAGATGGACTCAAAATGTGATTCAATTTGTTGGCTCAAAAAGTAACGAAATTTCTATTTCTATTTCGTATAATAATTATTATTCTAAAATATTACTGATTATCTTATTGTGACCAAAATATTAGATTTTCTATGACGCAATACAATATTCCATACATTGATATTTTTGTTCCAAAATTTATCCTGATATTTGAATATCGGAATGCAACAGTGACCCAAGTCCACTGGAAAAACGAAAAAAAAAACCCTTCATAGTATGTCTGTTGTTTAAGTTATGCCAATTTGGCTCGCAGGGTACGTTAATGAATCCAATTGCCATTTGAAACATGTTTTTTCCTATAGTAAAAGGTGTATCAAAATTCTTTGTACCCTGATCTTGTATACTTTTAGGAATATTTTTTCACAATGATGGGCATAAGTTTTGATAAAAATATTTAAATATTCAATTTTTGTGTAGTTTTAACTTGTCTAAGAATTAGCAATAGCATGTTGCATACAAAAGTTACATGCTTTTAAAGAAAGATACTTTTGTCCAAATGCGTATGTTTGAGCATTGAATTGATTTAACCCTCTTTATAGATACATCATACCTTTGGATTATTTTTCTGCTGCATAAAAATGCAAAAACAACAGAAACTGACCCTGGGTATTTTGGCAATTATAAATGAATCCACTGCGGTCATTCTGATGGAAAAAAATCAGACGATACTTCAACAAAAGAGAGTAAGATAAGCCGTCAAAGTTCAGGTGTGGGGCTGGTATATGGTTGTCACTACGGTTATTTTCAATTTGTCAATTTGGAAAATATCAAAATACACTTGAGCTGAAAGTTACAAGACATGTTTAAAGTGTTATCGTAATTCTAAAGCAAAAACACCCATGAAACTCTGATATTTAGAACTTTTATAGCAACATTTTGATTTTTCATATTTTGTATCGAAAAATCACAATATTCAGATTTATGACACCATAAATACGTAACATCTTAATCGATTGTTATTATTTTGTCATGAATGGATAGAATAGACCCTTAGCTATACTGTGGTACTAAATAATCCCACTTTATGGTTGTCAATATCGAAAATATACGGGAACGTTAACCACCCTTTTTGGACACCATGTGACAGCATCGGTAGACAAAGGATAGTGTGTATGGTATTTGTATAAAATTGTAATCATCCAATAAATGACTATAACTCTTGAAAACAGTGTTCAATTGCCATCAAACCTTCAGATTATAAAGCTGAAATAGTCTTCTACTCACTTAAAACAAAACCTTTCAAAATAATAAACTCTTTCTATTTTTAATATTTTTTTGAAAATAAAACACATCTGGGTACAAAGAATTTTGATACAGCCAGTATTTGTGCTTGCAATGCTTTGCAGGGATTTTAGAAATTGGAATTGGGTCATTGTTGCATTCATATGTGCTTTATGTATTAAATTTTATGTGAAAAGGAAGTGGGATCCATCTGACCCTACAATTTTGTGCAGTAATGTATTTGTGCTTATACTCTTATTGTCTGAGTCAAATTCCATTGAAAACTTCAGTCGGAAATACAGTATTTTCTCCTATTTGCTGCGGAACTTTACCTTAAATGGGTTTTTTCGACCACCATTTAAAACGAGACTACCTATTTTCAATTGTTACATGTTTTCTAGGCAATATTGACAGAACCTACACCTAACACCAATTTTCATCCAATTTCAAGAGGAAATCTGGCTAAGAACATGGTTTTGACTACTTATGAGTCGTTCAATGAAACAACATATATACATTTTAAATATATAAAGGACTTTTGGGGGCACTTGCGGTAGGGATTCATTTTAGCCTTAGCTATAAGCACGACAAGAAAGTCTCTCCTGTGTATAACTTATTATGTTCAGAGTCACTAACACCTTTGAAAGATGGACTCAAAATATGATTTAATTTGCAGGCTTGCAAATAGTAACAAAATTTCTATTTCTGTTTCGTATATTCTATAATTTATCATTTTATTGTGCCCTAAATATTATATTTTCTATGACGCAATGGAACATTCCATGAATAATATTTCTATTCAAAGATTTACCCTGATAATAAATGTCGGTGCTTATATAGCGCTTTTCCAGAATTGATCAAAGCGCTTTACATTTATTCCGTTACCAATAGAATATACCCAACTTACGCGGCTGCCTTACAAATACGGCGCCTATTGAGTATATTCCTAGTAACTACCCATGATAACGCTTGGGTCGACGAAGCAATTAGGATTAAATGTCTTGCCCAAGGACATAACCCGTTGGCCGTAGCGGGGCTCGAACTCACGACCTACTGATTCACAGTCCTGCTCTGTTCCACTAGACCACACGAGCTCCACATGATAATTTGTTATCCATTATAAAGTCGATAAGGCTGCCTACAGTTTTATGACGCAAGATCATATTTCATCAATTTTTGTTTTCATTTTAAGATGTACTATTTGTTCTTAAAGAAAATATTGTGTATAAAAGATCTGGTCAAAATTCAAATTGATTTGTCTTTTCATAAATCAGAAACGATACTGCTATACATAGAACAATTGATATCTTGTAAATGTCAAAGATGAGTTTTATTAGTTTTTAGCTGGCAAAATCCTTTTAATTTGTTAAATTTATTAACTTCCTGAATTCTTAATAAAATGGCTTATAAGTTCGTCATAATAGAAGGTATAATGATTTATAATAAGTCTAATTGAAGGTCCTAATTATGTGCGTGTATGTATGAATAAAAATAGTGTCTCTTTAGGGGGAGCGGGTTGGCGCAGCGGTAGTTCCCTCGCCTTGCACCAATGAGGTCCCGGGTTCGAGTCCCGCGCCCGGCCCTTTATGTGCATTTGGTTTTCAGTCCATGCTCGCTTCCGCAGGTTTTTCTCCGGGTGCTCCGGTCTTCCTCCTGCATTCAATACTGAATTTAAAAAACATCTTGGAGCCCTGTTAAAGATAAGCTTCTTTCAGCTCCTTGGCGAAAGCCTAAACAAGATGAAGATGATTTTACAATCAACTTTTACCTTTACGATACTCTAGTGAACGTGGGTTTGTAGTTATGGCCCTTTTTGCAGATACCTAGGCGGATTTGTCAGTATATCTTATCGTCAAGGTTACCTGTACCTATACACTAAGAAAGACATCTATTTTGATTGAAATACGTTTTAGCCAAAGGCAAATGTTACACATGGTTAAAGTTTTACCTGATAAGCGAGCAGATAATAGTGTAGGCATATAGTGAATTGCTCGGTGGTGGCATCTCGTAAGGAGAGTGTTATAGACAAATTAGACAACCACTTTTATCTTGTCTGTCAATCTGTAGATCTGGAGAGTTCATATGATTATTGTGCATTGCATAAATGTCTTACACCTTACTTTTGTGCATAAGTGTTCTTGAGTCTTGCTGCTCGCGTCTTAGGCAAACCAATTTGCATTGGTTGGTCTAAGACGCGAGCCAAGATGGACCAACCTAAAAACATAATGGCCAAATTTATGCTTTGAAATTTGATTTGACTGCGTTAACACAACCTATTAAGGTAACAGCAATTGATTTTTCAGTTTCAAAATAGCGATCAAAAAAAAAAAAACGAATTTCGCTGCCGCGAAGAAAAATCTCATTTGTCTCATTATGTTAATTTTTGCCAAAAAAAGAAAGATAATAATCCTTGGCGACATCGGGTAAGTTTGCATATTTGCACTCCGTACGAAAACGACATTCGGAATTCAAATGGGCCTTTTGTTCTTTCACTTCACTGAATTAAGACTCAAGGTGGGCTCCATGGAAGTTTACTTGTATATTTTGCTCTTCCGTAGCACAAAACGCAACATATGTTATCTTTTTGTTTCTTTGTTTTGCTTTGCTTTGTTTTGCTTTTGTTTAAAAATACCATACCTGAAAAAATATAGGTATGAAAAGGCTGTGTTTTGAATTTCATTTACATATTAACCTGCATTCAGTAACACATTTAAATGTATGTTTCTTATTACATAGAAAATAAATTATCATCTTATAAAGTAAATTGCGGGGAAACAAGATTTTCAATGACCCAATACAATTTTTCATCTATCATGATTTTTATTTTAAAATGTACCCGAATATTTGTTGTCATTTATTACTAGCTACTACAGAATTTAACAAAGATACGAATATACCCGGTAAAAGAAGAATCGACAAACAAGTCTAAAATTTATGAAAAATACCCTGTAGCTTTATAGACTGATTTGGCTTTTCACCTGTTGTTTGGAGGATGCCGGTATTAATTTACCGTTTTATTACCGTTTTGTTTTCTTCGAGTTATTAGATAAGAAGAAAATCGTTAGCTCTAAGCATCTGAAAGGCACCTGTTTTTAATCTGAGCCTTTTGATAAGAAAAAAATTAAGTTGGATTCTTAACAAGTCTGATAGATCAATGTATTCATAATTGAGATGCGAATAATACATGTTTTACCATTGTGGTATCTATTGCGTAACATTTATATAATTTTCAAGTACTGTTAGTGCCTGAACTTTATCAAACGCCGCAACATTTTTGTTAAATTGATCTGTATTAACTTTTTAAAGATTTTTTGTAATTTCTATTTTGTTTATCTAAAGTATTGTCAAATGTATATTCTAGTACTGAATATTCTATAAATCCTAGTCTTTTATAATAAAGGCAATAGCGGTAAATGTTGAGTCTGTAGTCTCTCATTGAGAGACCTAATGTATTTTATAAGATGGGATTATGAAACACTTTTAAAATAACCTACAATTGATATAATATGTAAAATTTATTATAAAGTGCCATTTAAAGATATGAATAGACTATAGACATTTCATCTATGTTATCTACGGTAGGTATTACTGACGATGACCATAATAGCATCAACCTTTTCATAGATTTAGACGGAAAATCCAATAATTCATGTAATATGAAAATAAAATACTTTAATGAGCGCAAGGGTTACAAATCAGATGTATTAAATTTTACCCTTCTCAAACATTTCCGGATTTTGTGTAAAAATGTAGAAATAACGGTCTGTTGGGCAGTAATACTTTGAAGGCGTTTCTATAGATATAATGGCGTCATATAGGAGTGGCTTACCGTATGTTCTCTGCTTTACTTGCTGTTAGATTATTATATTTCAAGATAATTTTTCAAGAATATGTTGATGATTATATTGAGCGAGAATATTTAGATGTTATAGTAAATGTAAAAAGTTGGTCACCACCTGTTGTTTCAAATAAATGGCGTAAAAGTTTTTGGAAGTATTCTCTTGACCCCATTTTAACTTAGTAAAATCGCTAGGTTTTTTTATAATCTAGAGCATCTGTAAAAAATCGAAATATTCTAATATGTGTAAGTGGGCGAAAACTTGCTGTAAACATCACATTCCTTCCGTGTCACTCGTGAGATATCATTTGCTCGATCACGAATACTCAGGTGATTATTTAAGTCCAGGATAATATTAGATTAATGTATTTGAGTAGTGCTTACGAGCACAGTTATTAGTAGTCAAATTGTATATTTAAAGCTTATAATTTGGCTTTCTTTTCACCTGCCCGGTATCTAATTCATTGTAATACTGCTGTAATTGAAGGTCATATGTGTATCGTCAAATCAAATCTCACATCCTTGAAGCTTGACCTTTGAAAATAAAAAGTAAAAATAATTTAAAGGTCAATTAACGCGCAGAATTTTGTCTTGGTAAAACAAAAAACAGATATTCAACTATAACTGACCAGTAATGAAGCTACGGTATTACTGTACATTCTGTATTGTACTTTTGATTCTATTTATGAAAACATTTTAGTATATGACAAGAAGACATAAAGATACAGAATGAACGGTTTTTCAGTTTTTTAACATTTTACATTACTATACCTAATTTTAGACTCTGCATTGCATATCATATTCACAGTCTAGTAAACAAAAACCGTAAAAGATCATTCAGTCGCGTATACTCAGGTGAATATTGAAGTATAGGATTATAAATTATGTAAGATAAAAATACTGAAAAAAATATAATTCTTTTTTTTTCACCTGCCATATCTAATTAATCTGTTTTTTCTTTTTTCGTTCTTCCTTTAAACTTAAACTATTTATTGGGGTGCCCAATACGGTTACTCGAGCTTTTGCTCTTTATTGACCATCCCTCCAATTACATTTATCCTTCTTTGTTAAAACATGTATTCTCATTCTTTGTATTTAAGCTGTATGAATTATTTTAATATTGCTTTGATTTGTACTTGGAAAAATAAAACTGAAACTGAAACTAATCGTAATGTATACGTAATGTGATTTACGGTCATATGTGTAACGGCAAATCAAATTTCACATCCTTGACGTAGAAAAAAGTAAGATACTTAAAAGGAGAAACTTTTTGCTGACCAGTAATAAAGTTATTAGCATGATTATTGTACATTCTGTATCGTAATTAGCCTCTTATTGATGACAACTTTTTATAGATTTGCAAAA
>JXSR01S016836.1:47779-58581 GCA_000969725.1 Ophiothrix spiculata | reverse complement strand
GTACACGCTCTAAACTATCAATTTCATCAAAAAAATTGCATATATACCAAACATGACACTTATGCTATAATTTGGCTGAAATCTACCTGACTATACAGGCAAATTAGGTGTAAATTTGAGTTCAGCTGTGTAAATAGGATTTCTAGAATTCTATTAAGTATGATTATTTCTTATGGTTTCTGTAAATGAATTTGTTTTTTCAAGGAATATAAATTCCTTGGTTATATCGATATCGTTTACTATCTTCTAAGCATAAAATTCTTAAAAAAAACGTAGAATTGCAGTTATTAAAAATCTATTTATTCCATGCACTCATGGAACCAAACTTTTCAAAATTTCAAATTGTAAAAAAATTCTATTTAAAGAACACATAAGGGAAGTAAATACTGTCTTTGTTTAAAATGCTATTTTTTTTTTAGATTTTGGTTAATAGATCTATTTAAATAATTGTTTGAATGTAACAAGAACAAATATTGGCAAAGTTTAAATTCATATAGACAATAAAATTGTTTTACATAAGTCAACAGTATTTTTTTGGAAACGGGTAATGTCAATCTTTAAAAGCATGATATGCCTCTCTATAAATAACCACATCGTACCTGTCATCATGTATAAAGAATATGGCTGGCTTAAGTTTAGTTGGTATTAGCTTTAAGTCAAAATGATCAAATAGCAAATGATAGTTTGATTTATAATCTAATGTAGTATGGCAGTTAGTGCTTTTCTTCCCTTTTTTTTTTATCACGTCCATTGATAGAAGTTGACAAACAATATCACATTATCTCATAACTACAAAGCTTTAAACCGAAGGCGAATAGGAGCAAGCTTTTTGGCGTTTATTTACTTGATTTTCGGTGGTTTATTTTCTTCGGTATCTCTGGATCCTTTACAAATACTTAGCAAATCTGGTCTTGGAATAAAGGTACATTTAGAATGCAAATCGAAGAATGCACTCAATACGACAAAATAAGGCTTTCAAATTGATACGATTTTCATCCCAACTATCGTTCAATGTTAAACTCTTGTCTTAAAGACCAGAAATTTTTGCGTATGTTGCTGACGCAGGGGAATAACATTCAAACTGAGATAAAGAAAACTATTTTAAGCTAATCTGAGACTTTAATTTAAACTGCACTTTAAACTTTTTCCAAATGTTTTCGTAAATTTGTTCAGAGCCATTGTTTTTGTTTGTTAAAATAAAAATAATCACTTGCATGCTTTGAGCACGTTTTAAATCTGTTTCCATTTCTTTTGCTGCATCGTCGATAATTGCCAAATGTGTCTATCTATCTTTTTTGTACTTGAAATGACGTTAAAACAACATTGACAGTTTCCCAAGTCAGGGATGAAAGATCTTTATTTCCGGTAAGGCAACAAAATTGATAAGATACTTGGAGGTCAATGTCTAGTTCCAAGTATTCTTTAAAACCGCAACAATATAACTAGTGTCATTACTTATCATTTGATATTATCGAACTGAAATACAAGTGTTTCATCGGCACGTGCAATTGAAAAATTGGAATATTAGCATGTGTTTTAGGATATGTTCAGATGCTTAAAAAGAGCATAATTGAAGATAACCAGTAGTCAAAAGGGATGGTCAAAGTTCAAAATTTTATCAGCATCATATTTGATAGAATACTGCTCCGGCTATTTAATTAATTCGATCGATGATGTAGAGTGCATGTATGTTGATTTTAAAATGGCCAGAAGTTTATTCACTGCTTTTTCATCAACATCTGTCTAATCAACGTAAAGATGATATGACATGCAAGTCAAGGTTTTCTGGCAGTGCAACAGGTAAATTACGTGTAAAGTTGAGTCCAGCTGTGCTGTAAATATGATCGCCACAATTTGGTTTTGTATAATTCTTTTAAGTATGATTATTTCTTATGGTTTCTGTAAATGAATTTTGTTACATTGTTTAGTTTCTGGTAAACAAAATATTCTAAAAGCTAGAATTCCTGTTGTTAAAGTCCTTTCCAAAGATACGCTCATGGAACCAAACTTTCCAATCTCATTGATATATCTAATAGAAATAAAAGGCCTATTTTTGTGTTTTCGAGGAAAGAGGAAGCGTATTGTGAATTTTTGTGGAGTTTATTTGATATTTATAAACTACCTAATGTAAGCAAGTTGTGAATATGCAATATCCTCTTCACACTTGACAATTGTTATTGCATGAAAATGTAAATGAATCAACATTTTATTAATTTCCTTTCCAAAATTCCGATATCAAACAAGACAAATAAGTAAACGATAGTCAAATATTTCTATAATTGAATATAATTGTAACAAACGGGAATATCAAATCATTGTACTTTAACTGAAGTTACAAACAATTTCATAATTATAACTTCTTGTTTTGAAGTTAAACACTGAGAAGAGAATTGCATGACATGTTAAAGAATTCCCTACTTACTGATCAATCTTCAGGAAACTTGATGTGTCTATTTGATTTATAAATAACATGGACTTTTTATCTGAAGTTATTGTATCGATAATACTTTAACATTTAAATAATCTGACATTTCATTTCTTGTTCTTTGATCATTAGTAAGAGAGAATTTCAAAGCCTCAGCTGCAATTAACTTGATGCAATTCTCCTCAGAATAGTGTTTGTGTATTTCGAGAGCCATTGGTCACATTTTTACTTGACATTTAGTAATTTTGTTCACTTGCAGATTTATAAATTTACATGAAAAAAGTTGACTGACTGACAAAGTGGACACATGACATTTTATAAGTATGCATTGGCAGGGAAAAAGATTATAAATTGGATTGTCTGCGCGTGTTAGAAGCAACTTATTCGTTGAAACTGAAAAGAACACTTACCATTGCTTACTATTTTAACTGAAAAGGACATTAACTGTTTCTGCGCGTGTGGGAAGTAACTAATGCATTGAATCTGGTTATGTGAACAAAAGCTGTGAAGAAAGTTGAAGTTTAAAGTTTGTTTTTAACTGAATAATTCATTCATTTGTCTAAAAAAACGTGCTATTGCATATTAACAAGGGTTATTTTACAATTAGTTTAAATTTTGACAGATTGTAGGCTTGATACTTCTTATTGTCTTACAACCATAATTCATAATTCTAATATAATTTACGTGTATATTGAGCATTCTTTCTAGGCAAAATTGATATTTTTATGCAAACAAAAGAAAAATACAGTATTGTAATGTTCGTTTTTTAGATTACACTTCAAAATCTCAAGTCTTCTCAGATGGCTGAGTGGATGTTCCCGTGCCTTGTAATGCATGAGTTACCCGCACAAGAAGCTGTAGTTCAAGTTCCCACAAATGCAGTGGAAACTCTCTCTCTTTTCATGATTAAATATATTCCTGATTCACATTTTTCTAAGCAGTCGGATATCAGCCTTAATGGTGAATTTCGTTGGCTGTATTTTTCAGGCTCATCGGAACATATGAAACTGCCAAAAACCTTACAACTCGAATTGTGAATTCTATCTTATTAGCAGTACGATACCACGAATTACGTAGAAACCGGATCTTGTTTGCAGCACTTTACCTGGCACTCAGTTTAGTTCGCACTACGATAGAGTCTTCGAATACAAAAAATAAATGGGAGAGATTTAGGTAATAGCCACGTGACTAGTACTTTTGCTGCATTGAGGAGATTCTCAAAACACAAAATCGCCTCGAAATTAACATGTAAAAAGAAAAAAATAAGAAAATCAATGAAAAAGCTCAGGTTGCAATCTAAATGGATCATAGTTAGATCTGTTGTGTTTCATTAAAGACGGACAAAACTGCTTTGTAAACTTCCCACCACCGATGAAAAGAAAACCATCAATCTTCTATACAGATCCATTATCATGATTATTGTCTTTGCTCATTAACCTGTGCACGTAGAAACCGGTAATACCAAGACAATTTTAACTGTTAATGAGAAGCACCAAGTGCTGGAGATTCTTCAAATTTTAAACCTTTCGTAAATTTGTTGGTTTAAAATAAGTCCGACTGTTTTTGTTTATTCAAATGAAAATAGTCGCTTCCATGGTGCTTTTATTGAATGCCTTTTCCAACTATTAAATATTTTATCTTTTCTTTTACTTCATCGTCGATCTTTTTTTTTTTTTTTACTTGACACAAAGTTAAAAAAAAACATATAATTGACAGTTCCCCAAGTCATTGATCTGTATTTCCGGTAAGGCAACAACATTGATAAGATACTTGAAGGTCGTGTTCAAAGGTTTCTTTAAAACCATGATACCATACTATTAACTATAGTGTCATTATTTATCATTTGATATTATCTCACTGAAATACAAGTGTTTCATCGGCACGTGTAATTGAAAATTGAAATACAAACATGTGTTTTAAGGAAATGTCCAGATGCTTAAAAAGAGCATAAATGAAGATAATCAGAAGTCAAAAGGGATTGCCATATTCACGATTTTATTCGTATTACAGCTAATAGAATTCTGCTACAGCTATTTAATTAATTCGATCGCTGATATCATGATTTGTTGATTTTAAAATGGCCAGAAGTACTACTGCGAGTTTATTCACTGCTATTTCATCAACATCTGTCTAATCAACGTATACCGTATATAGATATGTGAAACGTCAAAATTTCTGTCAGTGCTACAGGCAAATTAAGTGTAAATTTGAGTTCAGCTGTGTAAATAGGATTGCCATAAATTGGTTTCTAGAAGTATGATTATTTCTTACGGTTTCTGTAAATGTATTTTGTTATATCAAGGAATAAAAATTTATATCGATAATGTTTACTTTCTTGTCAGCATAAATTTCTAAAAACACCCTTAAATTTTAGTTACTAAAGCCTTTTCCAAAGATACGCTCATGGAACCAAACTTTTCAATCAATTTTTTAATAATTGTTTCAATGTAAATAGAACAAATATTGGCAAAGTTTAATTTTATATAGACAATAAAATTGTTTTACATACCCGCCAAAAGGTCACAGTATTTTTGGAAACGGGTATTGCCAATCTGTATAAGCATGATGCCTCTATAAACAACCACATCGTACCTGTCATCATGTATAAACAAGATTGCTGGCTTAAGTTGAGTTGGTATTAGCTTTAAGTCAAAATGATCAGATAGCAAATAATAGTTGGATTCATAATCTAAAGTATTGTGGCAGTTAGTGCTTTTCTTCCCTTTATCATCACGTCCATTGATAGAAGTTGACAAACAATGTTACATTAACTCATTATAACAAAGTTTTAAACCAAAGGCAAGTAGGAGCAAGCTTTTTGCGTTTATTTACTTGCTTTAAGCCAAGCTTCGGTGGTTTGATTTCTTCGGTATCTCTGGATCCTTTCCAAATACTTAGCAAATCTGGTCTTGGAATAAAGGTACATTTCGAATGCAAATCGAAGAATGCGCTCAATACGACAAAATAAGGCTTTCAAATTGATACGATCTTCATCCCAAATACCGTTCAATGTTAAACTCTTGTCTTAAAGACCGGCTAGATTTTTGCGTATGTTGCTGACGCAGGGGAATTACATTCAAAATGAGATCAAGAAGCTATTTTAAGCTATTCTTAGACTTTCAACTTGAATTTAAACTGCACTTTAAACTTTTTCCAAATGTTTTCGTAATTTGTCCAAGCAAATTCGATTGTGTTTGTTTGTTCAAATAAAAAAAAATCACTTCCATTAGACTTGTAATTTAAGCACGTTATAAATCTGATTTCATTTCTTTTACTGCATCATCAATAAATGACAAATGTGTCTATCTATCTTTGTTGTACTTGAGATGACGTTAAAACAACATTGACAGTTTCACAAGTCAATGATCAAAGATCTTTATTTCCGGTAAGGCAACAAAATTGATAAGATACTTGAAGGTCAATGTCGTGTTCCAAGTTTTCTTTGAACATCTAATAACAGAACTAGTGTCATTATTTATCATTTTATATTATCTCACTGAAATGCAAGTGTTTCATCAGCACGTGTAATTGAAATATTGGAATATTAGTATGTGTTTAAAGGAACTATTAAGATGCTTAAAATATATTTTAAAAAAATATATCATTTAATATTATCTTACTGAAATACAAATGTTTCATCGCACGTGTAATTGAAATATTAGAATATTAGCATAGGAAATATGAAGATAACAGTTACTGTACTCAAAAGGGATTGTCAAAGTTCAAGAATACTGCTACAGTTTATTTATCAATTCGATCGATGATATAATGATTTGTTGATTTAAAATGGCCAGAAGTACTACTGCGAGTTTATTCACTGCACGTCAAGGTTTCTATCAGTGCAACAGGCAAGTGTAAATTTGAGTTCAGCTGTGTTGATTTATTTAAATTCGGTATTTCTAGATCCTTTGCAAGTATTTAGAAGATTTGATGATGAAACAAATACATTCACTTTGCCATGAGATTTACCGTGATGAATACGGGGATGAATATCAGACCCTGTCAATTCTTGCTTATTCTTGCTTGAGGTAAGATGACACTCATTTGCACTGATAACAGAGATCGCGTAATCAAAATGTTTTCAAATTTTACTAGAATTACTGGAAACGCTACTTACACGGAGGAAATATAAAGTATCAAATTCTCCTAGCAGTCTGTACTAAACGTTGCCAAGGTAAATAATGACGTAAAGTTTAATATCTGAAAAGGAGAAAACTACTGGATTTATCCACTCGTTGCAGGCACATTGAATGATGCATTCACTGCTTTAGACGTGTAGATTGAATAACTTGTACCTTTACAATATTTCATAACAAAAATTCAGCAATATACTTAAAAACATGAAACGTCTGCGGAAATCCATATTTGAAAATTATATGCTTTCGGGGACAGGCAAGTAAGTCTTGAATTTCTTAAATATTGTGATTTGTTTTGTCTTTACAATCCTCGTAACCTCAAAATACGGCAGAAGAAATACGACTCAATTTATAGCGGAAGAGCTTAAATCTTGCAGAGTTGTTACCACGGTAACATTTCAATTAAGGACATTAAGGCCACTATAGCATTTATATCAAAATCTGAAATTTAGTTCCGTTCAAATTCTTTTGTATTCAAATCATTACAAAATGACTCCTTTTCAACCCGCGTTCTGATGTGATGTGCGTGTTGCTTGACAATCATATGCTGATTATATCATGCTCTCCCGCCCAAACAACTACAGTAGACAATTTAATCATTCTATTTATTTTCATTTTCACTTATCGATAAAGCAATTTCTTCGTGTATTATAACGTCCGTTTGATGTGAATAAAAGTACTTATCGCATTGAATCATACTTAAGATAGTGTCCAAATGTCATATGCATTCATTGTCATCCTATGGGACATTAGTAGAAGTGCAATGTTCTATCATATATGAACTCGGGCTATTAACATTGAAAGTGTAAAACGGCAAATGTGTGGCTATCATTTCTATCCATTAAATTCAAACAACTTAAAAGGTTATTTCAAAAGTTTAAAGGTTACTTCAAATTCGTAAACGATAGCACCCATATTATTTGTATGGTGTGTATGTAAATAACGAGAAATACTATTTTGACTTAAGGAACTATGTATATAAAAAAAACTTAATTTCGTGAGGTCACAACATAAGCTGTCATGGTATATAAATTTGCCACTCGATATCCTAAGCCAAGTGTGAGTATAAAGATTACTAACTCTTTAAAGAATGGAAAGAAAATTGACAAGTATTCATTTTGGATGAGAGGAGAAACTGAAATATTTGGAAGTTGAATCTCAGTGATGAAATCTGGAGAATGAAATGGCAATTCCATTTTCCCCTCGACTCCTGTAATTAATCAGTGGCAGGTTTTCCGGGCAAGAATCTAAATCTTATATTCTTAAAACCAGTGGATTTCTACACTTACCAAATTTAACAAGTTCTACGTTATCTAAAATAGATTTAAAATATTTTAATGCAAAGATATCTGAAAAATTGACAGATTGATCCTGGCCAATCTGAGCAGACAAATTTGAAATCCGCACATAAGTATCATTGTTTACATTATGAATCAAACCATAACAGCTATATGATAATGACCAAGATAAAGCCTTCAAATTTATGCCAACTTTATGGACCAGGCTATACTCGGCCTCCGCACAATTGTTTTCGCTACCAAACATTTGATTGTGACGTCACCAAGTAAATTTGATCGAATAAAAGGTATCGACCAGTAATAAACATTTGATGTTGGTTCAATGACTTAACCTTGATTCAATTGAAGACATATGCAATTTAGCACCAAGTTTAATTTGTTTTTAACTCGGTGTTGACGTTATTTTACTTGGAGCCACACGTTAGTTTTACGTCACGACCAAATATATTCTGTAGCCAAAAATGTATGGATGCTGAGTATAGTCTGGCCCTATCAGTCAAATTAAATCCAATGTGACTTAAAGAGCAGCAATATTTTATCACTGTTGTTTATAGCATATACAACGCTGGATATTAACATGCAAAGTGATTTCAAGAAAACACTTGGTTTATACTGTTCTGATACTTTTCACAAATTTGTCAATTTCAATTTTAATTTGGAACTATTCCAATATGTTTTCATCATTTAGAAATATCATATTAGACGAAATTTCAAAAATCCCACACTTTGATTTGACAATAATTTACCACCAAATTTACAAGAATTGCGTTTTGTAAACTTGATCCACTTACAAAATAAAATAGACATATCAAAAAATCAGGAATATGCGTTTTCAAAATTGTGCAAAAACAGAATAACATGGGAGCCATTGGGTAAAAGTCACGTAACTAGTACTTAGTTACTAGAAAAGCCAAGCAAATTAAGAAATTCAGAACAAATATTCATATTTAGATTTTGGTGAAATAAATCGAGAAAATCTCTTTAATCCTGATCTACTTGGATCATAGTCAGATCTGTTGTGTGTTATCGAGACTAGATATAGCTGTTTGTATACGTGACACCACTGATGAAAAGGAATCCATTAATCTTTAGCAGTTCCATTATTGCCTCTGCCCATTAACCTATGCACGTAGAAACCGGTAATACTAAGATTATCTTAACTGCGAATGCGAATATGTAAATATCAAATATATGGCATTCAGTGCTCGTACTGGAGATACAATATTGAATCCTCGGCAATTACTTTCTCTAAACATTTTTTATATAACTTGGTCAACATTGGTCAATTTTAACTCAGTTATTGTATCCTGTGATCTGACTGTGCTCTAGAATAAAGCGCTGATCTATCTGGGACCGGTGTCCTTTTTAAAATTGATCTTGAAGTGTTTTTTTTTAATCTTTTGCAAGGCTTGCTGAATTAATGAGTGATACTCCTATAGGGCAACTAATTTGATTTCAATGGATATCATTATTTTAAACGCATCTATTTCACCAGCACGCTAACAATCATGTGTCAAACCCTCAACCTGCGCATACCTTTTAAGAAACTTATAAAACCATATTGCATATCTAAAAAAATTTAAAGCCCAGAAAAAAAATCAAGTCAATAAAAAGTAAAATTATACTAATCAATCAAAGTGCAATGAGTTTGTATCATACTATAATTTAGTTGTGTTTCAGCCATAGATTTTATTACAAATAGATGTTTGTGTGATTAATGATGAAAAGGCTTAAGAAACTAAATAAAAACAACATGCCCAATATAAACCAGTTAATACCAGGTTGTGATCAATAACTTTAGAATATTGGCATGTGTTTTAGAGCAAATGTGTAGATCCTTAAAGAAAACATACAAAAAGATCAATGGACAATAATCATAATAATTTACACGAATCAACCACCATTTCCGATCTGATATTATTAACTTCAAGAGTTTATATCAGCATTTGAGAGGAATATTGCTCGAACTATTCAATTAATTTGATGAATGATGTACAATATATTGACTTTAATAATGGCAAGAAATACTACTGCGAGTTTATTCACTTCTTTTTCCTCAGCATCTGTCAAATTAAAGTACAGATATGTGACACGTCAAGGTTTTCTGTCAGCGCAATAGACAAGTTAACAATGAAATTTAGAGTAAATTTGGTTGTCACTGTTTAAGGGGGACTTTCAAAACTTTTTCTGATGATTTTTGCTTATATTTTCTATCGTTTCTATCAATTCAGATCGACATTGTTTAGTTCCTGATGAACATATAATTCTACAAAACTCAAATTGCAATTACCATAGCGGACTCTCCTACTTCATGAAAACCGTCAAGTTCAGTAATAAATAAATCAATAAACCTGAACCGGTACCTAAACCACCATGTGGATGCGATTTGACTTTGTGCTTTAAAAAAAAACATTAGCATGATGGGTTTTGTTGATTGTTGTTGTTTGTTTGTTTGTGTTTGTGTTTGTTTTGTTTTTTGTGTTTTGGTACTGAAAAATCGTTTTGTTAAACTATGGATTTGTGTTACAAAGGTAGCTAAAACTTCTTTTTTTAAATGAAAACTCACGACCTGTGAGCCAGGCTTTAAACAACTACAGTTGTCGATTTATTTTCACTTGATACCTTACCGACAATGGAATTTCTTAGTATATTACTACCTCTGTTTCATGTGAAGAAAAATATTCATCCCATTGAGAGTACTCATCACTTGGAATCATGTATACTAAACACTCTGTTCAAATGCCACTTGCATTTATTGTACTCCTATGGGACGTAAGTCGAAATGCAACTCGGGCTATTAACATTCAAAGTGTCAAGCGAAAAATATTTTTAAAATGATTCTGTACTGTTATGTTAGGCTATCATTTCTATTTAACAATTTGACAAACGTAAATCGCCTGTACTACTTCACATTCGAAAAAAATAGACCAAGGTTTTTTCTTT
>JXSR01S016836.1:27409-38040 GCA_000969725.1 Ophiothrix spiculata | reverse complement strand
TCATTTTAGCAGTGACATATGCTTCGAAAATCTGAAATAAGGTGTATTTATGGTGAAAATTTATAATTTTTTATTTTGTCAACAGAAAGAGAAGATATTAAATAATAGAAATGTGTAAAAATCTCAATTTTGACAACTAATAATTTTGCGAGGCTCCTACCTCCCTTAAATGTTAATTTTTTAAATCTTACTTTTCGTAATGTAACATTTGGCAAGTCTGTTGAAAAATGGTACATTCTGTGAGGTGCTTTTCGCTCTGAATCTAAACAGACCCTATCGTCAATTGTTTCTCGAGATACGATGATACTCACATCTGATGAAAGAGTTCGTTTAATCAAAATATTTTCATATGGGCATACTAGAATTACCGGAATCACTACTTACACAGAGGAAATAAAAAGTATCAAATTTAGCTAGCAGTTTGTACTAAACGTTGCCAAGGCAATAATGACGTAAAATTTTATATCTAAAAAGAAGAAAACGTTCTGTATATATTCACCCATGGCAGGCACATTGTCAGTACATTCACTACTAAAGGCGTATAGATTTATCAGTTAGTACTTTTTTGTTATTTCCTAACAAAAGATTCATAAGTATTAACCCATACTTGAACAAGTATATGCTCAAAGGGACAAGCATTCAAGTCTTTTTTTTAAATCTTGCAATAGTAACCATGTTTCGAATGTTTTAAAGATATTGTTTAAGTTTAGTTAGTCTTTGTTCTATTAACGACATAACTGTAGGTGAGTCTACAGAAAATTGAAAATGACAAGAGGTCGCATTTGCGGCTGGTGCGAGATGAACATTCACAAATATATAGTTAACAAAAAAAAACTGTTGGAGCAAGTCAAATACGTATATATTTCAGGGCACATTATCTTTCCATACAACATGTACAAAAATGTGTTTTCATACTTACATGAAGACGCCACAGGGCCCATATAAGACGTCAGTTCCAATCAAACATAGCATACAAATCTAAAAATACTTGATTAATGAAAATACAAATCTGAAATATATAAATCTGCTAGATTTCATATCATTTGTATACTTACCATGCTTTTCGGAACATTTTATCAGTAGTTTGTATTTTTATTTATTCACAAATTTAATCACATTTTTTTCTTTTTAATAATAATATAATGTACGTCGGCATATTATATGATTCAAAGCATTATAGCAGTTTTTGAAATGTACACATTCTGGCAGTAAATTTGTGTTTATCAATAGATACTACTTAGGCGAAATTGTTGTCTCGTAAACAAACTTATTTTGTATTGTAAACTTGAAGATTACAAAAAGAATTCGTAAGGAATAACAATCTTTTCATTAAATGAAAGAATAGAAAAACGGTGGTACAGGCATTTTGGTGATTAGAAGACCAACTCAACAAGCAAGAGCAGGTACTCTTAAAATGAACCTGGAATCTGACTACACGTGAAATGTAATTGCATATCACGTCTTGTCGTGCTCAATCATGTTGTTTACTAGTGAAAATAAACTGATATTGGACAGCTTAATTGTATCAAGGAAAAGTGGTCACTCCATATCTCCCACGTCATTCTGGTACAGACGGTGTCTTGGGTTTAGGTTACCAATTTCCGAGCTGTATCTATATAAAAGTACCTCGAGTTACTTGGGTCAATAACTGATTCCTAAACGAATTGTCCAATAATTTTATAATCATTTTGCTTTCACTGTCATGAACGTGGAAACGAAAAGGTTTTCTCATAGTAAAACAATATATCGTTACGTTCAGATATTGTGCCTATTATCGACTTATGTCAACATTTTCGATGTTACCATTGGTAATTGTGGCTAAATCTTGAAAAACATTCTGAAACTATTATCCATTATGATAAACATTTGCAACAAGATTTGCTTTTTGAACTAATCTGCCCAACCTAGAAAATACTCTGAATTTCTGTTTAGGTCACTTGTTTAATTGAATAATGCAAAATTTATTATACTTTGCATTTGAACTGGCTGTCTGTCTCTGTCTGTATTGATACACATATATGGCATGCATCACAAATATTGCGACCATCAAAAACGTCTTAGTTTGAAAAAAAAGAGACAGTAATAGTATAGGCAAGGGATTATCAAATATCATTTATGCACACTATGGACATAGTGGCTAAAAACATAATCTTCTCTTAAAATGCTTTAGTGTCATCAGAGTGACATTGGGAAAGCAACCTCGAATGTTAAGCAACAAACATACTGCTCTTGTTCAAACACAAAATAACCCATTTACGATTCAACAAGGGGTTTCTTTAGGATGTGATCGGAAACTATATGATTTTCTTTCGGACATTATTCTATAATTCATACTTACTTTACAGAATACAGACTGACAACCAATTTGCCAATAGTTATTAATATTACAAAAACATGAACATTTGAAAGCAAACATATTTGACTTACTTTGCGCCCGAATTTGCGTCACATTAACTTGTCGACTATTCCATTTAATTCATGCTCAAAACAAATGTTTATCCCGTCCACGTTCCTTAAATCGAAGGAGGCAACTGCTTTGTTGACTTCGTACAACTTCGTTGCATACTTTATCCTTTAACCATAAAAATAAAAAGAAATAAAAAATTGGCCATAATTACTATTAGCTTATTCTGAAGAATTGAAGAAAAATGCAGTACTTGGAGATTGTGTTGTCTCCTATTAGTTTTTATCAAGGCAAGATAGATGACACAGTATGAAATTAAGCCGTAATATTCATTTTCATGTGATGGATTCTGAAGGTTACCTTGACAAACGGTAATACAGAGGTTGTGGGTTCAAGCCCCGGTCAAACCATGTCTCCCTATTTCCTTGGGCATGTAAATGTACTCTAATTGCTCCGTTGTTCGGAAGTCACGTAAAGCCGTTGGTCCCCTTGGGTGCGAATGCTCCTTTTTGGGGCGCTGCATACAGTGTATACCTGGTGGTTAGTCTATAATTCAATATGTTCAAGCTATAGAACCCATGAAAAGGGTGTATATTTTATATAGACTGGAGAATATGTTGAAAAAGCAATACTTCAAAAATGTAGAAAAAGTATATACTTTATATCAGGCTATGGTTTGTGACTTCAGTTATGAAGTTTGTTTACTAACTATAGAGGATCATATTTCATGTTTAATAATCTATTTAAGAAAAGGAAAAGACAAACGAGATGCATTTCCCAGGTCACGCGATATGAAGAGATATATCTCCTTTTACTATTGCATTAGTACTTTTAATCTTGTAAATGCAATTGGTAATAAAACCTGAAATTGATATGGTGATATTTCGTGGCACCTGTGCACAAAAAGTTTGAGAAGATTGGAGAAGAGTAGTAAATCCACTATGATCTTTAACTCTGTTACCGATGCAAAAGGTGAAAAGGATCCTTTCAACCTTAAACTTTTTGCAACGTATTATTGAAAATGTTCAATTAAAAATTCTAAATTTGAAACCATTGTAACTTTTGGTTAAATTGAAGAATGTCATAAAATGATATTTGTTATATCTTTTTTATTGAGGATTATACTGCTTCAGTGACAAGCACTGCTTTCAAGCAGGCCCTCATTGCAAACATAGTACACAAAATATATCACACAATATTTACAACATTTTATCGATACGATACGGGTATAAATTCCGTTATATTTTGGATTGTCATTGACCGCCAATAGTTGTTTTAAATTAAAAAATTGAAAAGTGTCTTACGGGAACAAATTACAACACGGAAATGTCAAAGTTGGCGTTGGTCATGCTATGGCTAATCGAGATTTATTCCTTACTTTCATAACAGCCATATACAGTATTAGATAGTTTTTTGCAATGTGTCACTGTGATAGAACACCTTTGTACCCTATCAGACAGTCTAGGCTAGGATTCTAGCTTTGTGTTACATTTAAAGATCAAACCTTTATATTGATCAATAATTTGATAATAAGAGAAATCAAAGTATATGAGATGCAAGAAAGCACAGTCTTCCTCTACAATGTTTTAAGATGTTAAACTGCCCAATCTCAACGTAGAAATATTATTACTTTGATAATATAGGAAGCCGGGTGTAGCAAACAAGCAAAACTTCAGATGCAAGACAGCACAGTCCAGACTTGAAAACCATTTCAGATGCTAGACAGCCCAGACTAGATCTACAGTTATCCGGAATTAGAAGATAGGCAAAATTTCAGATGCAACACAGCACAGTCCAGATATGAAAACCGTCTCAGACAGCGCAGTCTAACATTTGAGATGTTAGACAGCCCAGTCTAAACAGAGATATTTAGTTAGTCAAAGATTCCAGCACAGTCTAGCCTTTCCTGATGCAAGACAGCACAGTCCAGATCTGGAACCATCTCAGATGCTAGACGCACAGTCTTGATATAAAAATTTTCCAGATGTTAGACAGCCCAGTCTATACATAAAGATCTTAAATTCATTCAAATGAATTCCTAAATGGAATTTTCTCGTTATAACCAATGTCAGTTTAAAAAAAACATGGTATCGTTACCCAAAAAACACATTCCCATAAGGACATTAGTGTTCAATATGGTCGCCGTTACCACAGTAATCAAAGAACTATGCTAAGAAAACTAAGCGTTTTGCAGTACAGACGCAAAGGGTAACAACTTCATCCACAAAAGTGTCCAAAAGGGTAATATATAAAAGACCATAATCCCCCTTAAAGCAAAAACAATCTCGTCTAATAATTTCTGTGTTATTAGAGAATTTACGGTCACATTCTTGTTTGACATTTTGTAGTTCGATGTTCAATAAAAGATTTTTACATTTGCATTGAATAGTTGACTGACTGACGAAGTGGACATATGACATTTTATAAGCATTGCAGCAGGAAAAACAATCATTTTGGATTGTCTACGCGTTGAGGCAACTAATTCACTTACACTGAAAAGGACATTTACTTTTATGAATAAAAGCTATATAGGAAAGTTCACACAATCATTGACGAATTTGGACTAAATAAGCTTATTCTTCTAAAAACTTGCTGTTGCTTCTCAAAGGTGTTGTTATTAACCATAGGTATAGTTATTAACATTTGAAGGATTTAAAAAATCTCATATTTTGATATTAGCAATAATTAGATAGAACAATTAGATCTCATAAATGATTTAAACATAACTGAAGATCAGGAATTTGACTTTTAACTATGTTAAATACAAAATACTACATTGGAAAGATTGGGTAAAATTCGGAAACGCCGCTCAATTTAACATGTAAAAGATCAAATAATTATTTTGCATTTTGGTGATAAATAAGGAAATCTCAAAATGGTGAGAGTTGACAAGCTACATGGATCACATTCAGATTTGACGTGTTTCATTGAGACCAAAAATATCTGTTTTGTAAACATGACACCACTAATGAAAAGAAATCCAGAAACAAATCCATTAATCTTCTATGTATATCCATTATTGCCTTTACTTATTAACCTCTGCACGTAGAACAGTGTAATATCAATGATACTTTTAACTACAAATGAGATGTAGCATAGTTAGAAGTATACAGTTTCGCAAATAGTATCCCAGACCCATAGATGCCAAATAGTTTCTCTGAACATTTGAGGTATATAGGTGACTCAATCTGATTCTGTAACTGTATTGTGGAATCGAGCTACCTGTTTTTAGAACAAATCACTAGTTGTACTATATCGAACTCGTCATAAGGATAACTGAATTAATAGACACCTTGAGTTTTCTTAATCGGTCACGTGAACGTCCACGTAAGACGTCACGTGATACGCTTTGGACAAATCATAGACGAAAGAGATCACGCTATATGAACGTTGACATGGAATGTTAACGTTATTACGTGAAATGTTAAGAAAACTGAAGGTGTCTATTGACTGACAAAAGCAGTAAATAGTTCAGGTTTACAATTGATATCGGCTGGAAGGCAAGGGTATAATGGAAAACTCTGCAATATAACCCGTATGTTATGTCGCCAGGATCTCTACAATTTAGCTTCGAGTAAGCAATGATTAAAAACAATCCACAAATTATAATCATTTTCAAGCCCTTTCAAACCTAGTGCTTTGCTCAGATTTAATGTGAACGACTCTGTATACGTATGCCATCTCTCGTGCTTCAAGACATTTCGTGATACTTTGAAGCGCCCGTCGTTATTTGGAAATGATACCTTATAAAATTGTGAGATATAGAAATAAGAAAAAACTACTAATTTGAAAGAATTCTTTGGCATAACGTCTCTATGAATATACTTGACAATACAGCCTTTTAAACGAACCATACGCAATTATAGTCAGGCGTGCCTGTATCTACGATATCAGATTCCGATCCCATTGTAAGATTAATTTCCTTCGCTTTGTTTTCAGCGTAAATTAGGTCAAGCATTGGCGCGATGGTCGTGATCAGTCGTGTCTTTGCAACATAAAATAGAAGCTGCAAATAGCATGCAATGATGTTTCGCAACCAAGTATACATTGGTACGTGACTAATGCTAGACATTTAATATGTTTAAAACGTGGCCACATATCTGAATTGAAGGTTCAACACCTGGAACCTCAATACATTACTTATGCATTAAGTTATCTGTACACTCTTAGAAAACTAGGGTCAAATATGAGATAAAGAGGACCACTTTTGCAGTATCAATATGAGCTCATTCTTGCCGGGTCAAAGTGATCCCGAAATACAGTTCAAAACTTTATTTAGAAAATGTACTATATTCCAGGAAGTTTTCGACATATTTCCCTACTGGATGGAGGAATTTGGACCTGAAAGTTGAGTCATGTAATTGAAATTCGTAATACGTTGAAACTTGAATTTCAAGTTGACTTTAAAATTTTCCACATGTTTTCATATTTTTAAAACTATAATTGGATTGTTTATTCAAACAAAAAAGTCGGTTTTATTTGTTTAATCAATGATATTTATTTCTTCCCTTCCTATGCAACGAAAGATCTTGACAAATAAGTCGTTATTTTGCAGAGTGTCAAACCAAAAAAAAAAAAAAAAGCAAGGGGCTTCCACGGAGCCCCTAAAGGTGACATGGTATATGTATTTCCCCCAATTTCGTTCCCTCGAAATATTATTTCGTTCCCACGAAATATCATTTCGTTCCCTCGAAATAATATTTCGTTCCCTCGAAATATTATTTCGTTCCTACGAAATATCGTTTCGTTCCCTCGAATATTTCGTTCCCTCCAGATAAAAGAGCATGCAAATTCAAACTATTTTCAATTTTTTTAACTACACTACTTATTGAGATGAAAAATCTGATAAAAGAGCTCGTATAATTAAAACACTGCCAAATTTTCGTACAAGAATAACTGGAATCACTGTTAGCTGTTACTTAAGCACTGTAAACGATGCCAAGGCAATCATGACGTAATGACGTCCAGTTTGATATCTAAAAAGGAAAAAACGTACTGGATATATCTACTCATGGCAGGCACGTTGATTGATGTTTTCATTACTTAAGACGTGTAGATTGAATAGTTGGTACTTTTTCATTATTTCCTACAAAAGATTCAAAAGATTTATTAGTATGTTCTACAAGTTTTAGTCTATTACGTGGACGTTAGTTCCAATAAACTACATTATAAAATCAAAATTGATTTGATTGATAGAAAGAAATATTCAAATTGACTTGATTTCTATAGATTCCATCGTATACTTTTTGTACACTATTATTCATATTTACTCCCGGGTATTCACTCTACAAAATTGTTGTATTTTTTGTAAACATGTCATGGAACAAATGTCGACTTACTCTATGATGGGTGTATCGGCTAGAATAACGATATACAAAATAAATCTCATTGCAAAACATGACATGTAATAAATTTAGCTTGTTTTACATTAAACATAACAATAGGTTTATGTCACAAGGAAGTTGTTATACAGAAATCATTTAGATACCTATCGAAAGTGATAGTGATAGTGAAGACTATTTACTTTTTTTATTACGTAGTTTCTGAAGGCATGAACTCTAGTAACAAGATTTGTTTTTGCTTACTTTTGACAAGATAATGTGTTTTTTGAAAGTCATCTGCTTGCCTAAAAAGATGTTCAAAGAATTTTTTTTACACTAATGGACTTTTTTTTTCAGATCACATCGTTAATGGAATGATGCGAAACTTATCGTATGTTGTAATTATATAACTGTATATATTTCTGTCGATATCAGTGTATTGATACACAAATATTATTTATCGCATATTTTGACCATCAAAAACGTCTAGTCATTTGATAGGCAAGGGAGATATCAAATATGTTTCATGCACACTACAGACAAGCTATATAAACATTACCTTCCCTTAAAACGCTTTTGTGTCACCAAAGTGACATTGGGAAAGGAAACTCGGATATTAAAGCAACAAACAGTACCTGTATAAACATACTGCTCTTGTTCAAACACAAAATAACCCAATTACGATTCAACAAGGGGTTTCTGTAGGATGTGATCGGAAACTTTGTGACTTTCAATTAGAAATATATCATACTTCACACTGACTTGATAGAATACAGACCGACAACAAAACTACCAACAGTTGATAATTTCCAAGTCGTCCATTACTTGTCTTAAATATTACAAAATATTAAAATTTGAAAATAAAAAAAGTTTGACTTAATTAAAGGGACTGGCCTAGATTCTTCCCATTGTTTACCTATATATTTTTACATGAATCGGTAGAACATGTTTATAGTAATATAACCTACAAGTAGTAGAATATTGGAGAGAATTGCAATTCTTTACCTGCCTTATTTTTTTTTCGCCGGCGAAAAAAAAAATGTGAAAACAGTGTTTCTAGTTTCAAAATTTAAAAAGATTTTGTTTCTACACATGTGATGGGTAAAAAAATATTGTTGATGAAATTGTTTCTCTTTTATATATATTAAATTATCTCTAAGAGCTTTGTTTGATTTTTATCTGGTAAATCCAGATCTCAGGTACAAATTTAGGATTCAGAAAACACAAGATAGTCATAATCAAAGAATGATATATTGCAAATTAGTTATCTCTCAATTTGAACCATTTCTATGTACATTTTTGGATATTACTACACTTTTAAGCTTTATTTAGAGCATTTCCTTAAGTTTTTAATTCTAAGTGGAATCTAGGCTAGTCCCTTTCAGTGCCTCATCATTCTTACTCATCCAAATTCATTGATTTTTCAACCACCTCTGATTGATTCCGTCTAATTTTCTCAAATTAATTTTTCGGCAGAGTAAGGATAAAGGGCCAGTCTGCTTCGTTGATTCTTAACAAATTTGATACATTAAGCCACATTTTTCCATTTCCAAAAATACAAATTTGAATATATTTTTTTAAAAGCAACACTTGGCGATATTACGTTCAACAAAAGTTCAAACGTCGTAAACCCCTTTATTTATGAGTAACCCATTACTACATAATGGACTGAAAAATAATCTAAGCTTGTTGTGGTGTCTCAAAGGATTTCACACATTATAGAGCACTAAAACATCTGCAATGTCAATTGATTCTTGATTTAATAAACATTATAACCGTCGTTATTGGAAAGTAATTGAGTTTAAACGTAATTACATTATGCCCTTTGAGGACTTCAGAATTGTTGATGGCATTTGATGACTTCATAAACTCACTACGAAATGGAGTTCAAATGTACATACATATGTTTAATTTTGTCATTATTCAAGACGTTTTGCTTTTGCCTCAAAGTAAAAACATGTATTGAAATTCAAAATAATGAACCTTTAAATAACTCCTTGATAACCTAAATCAGAAACGTTACACCAAACACAACTAATAAAGTATGGTTTTCTTGGAAATGAAGTTGTAAATAAAAATGGAAAGGAATTATAGAATAAAAAAGAAATTGCATTTTGATTTTTAAACATACTTCAACCCTCGAACTATTATAACTTCAATAAGAAGACCATCACCCGTTTATTGGCTTTGTAGAGAAGATTTTATTTCATGTCAAACAATCTATTGAAGAAATGGAAAAGGCGGATAAGTTACATTTCCTGGACACGTGATACGAAGAGATATATCTAGTTTTACTGGTGTATTAGGACCATAAATACATTGTAGTGAATGCAATTGGCAATAAAATCTGAAATGGATGGTGATATATCGTAAATGGTACCTGTGCGCACAATGTTTCTGCAATTTGAGTCGAAAATAAATCCACTGTGATGTTTGAATCTGTTTTATAGATAGTCAGAATTATAAAATCAAATTCAGCCTTTAAATATTTGCAAGAAAATGAAATGATATTTTCAATTTTAAAAATGTTAAAAAGATTTTGGTAAGATTAAATAAATGTGATGACTTACCTCGAAAAGAGGGACTTTGCGACAGAATACTTTTCGAGAAACTGATGTAAAATGTGATCGCCTTGATCAAGTTGTCATTTTAAAGCTTAAAAATGCTGTAACAGATAAAATGATAAAATCAAAATTGATATCATCTTCAAAGTTCTCCCTTTCGGGGTGAGCCATCACAAATATGATACTGGTACAGATAAAAGTTCAGTTTTTTGAGAAGTCATTAAATGTAAAATAGATAGAAATACAGCAAAACTCATATATATTTTGCTCCGATGAAATAAAATTAGACTTATATATTAACTGAAATTGAATCTTTTCATTAGAATATATATAAATATAAAC
>JXSR01S016836.1:0-14335 GCA_000969725.1 Ophiothrix spiculata | reverse complement strand
CAACTTAACATAAGGATTGTACAAGCAATAGACCTGCCTCCTCCTGTGTTATATGACACTACAAAGCAAGATCTCGCACATTCTAATCCATATGTCAAAATCTGTTTACTTCCTGACCAGAAAGAATCTCGTCAGACATCAGTAAAAAAGAAAACACAAGATCCTGATTTTGATGAAAATTTTGCTTTTGATATTCCTTTACAAGAAGCACAAAGGCGTTTGTTACATTTATCAGTTTTAGATTTCGACAAGTTTTCAAGACATTGTGTTATTGGGGAACATACTTTGCCATTGGATAATGTTAATCTTTTGAAAGGCATTCATTTTTGGAAAGCACTACAACCGGCTAATCAGGTAAGACACCATAAATATCTAAATTCCAAAGAATTTCTTTCATAAAGCGGGATTC
Source organism: Ophiothrix spiculata (assembly GCA_000969725.1). Lineage (NCBI taxonomy): Eukaryota > Metazoa > Echinodermata > Ophiuroidea > Amphilepidida > Ophiotrichidae > Ophiothrix > Ophiothrix spiculata. The sequence goes on along the minus strand of JXSR01S016836.1, from coordinate 13,926 downwards.
TAATAAGTTCTTAGCTTAAGGCAGAAGGAGATAGTGGATGGTGTGCGTGGGGTGTGTGGGTGGGGGTGTGTGTGTGTGTGGGGGGGTAATTTGAAGCATACACCAACTCAATAAAATCCATGAAAACAAGAAATTTTTAAATCTGTCACTCCATTCAAATTGGCGACAAGGAAACTAATTCACTTTAAATTTCCTTTTTTAAAGAAACAAACTCCCCGCGAAAAAATTGGAAAGTAAAATTGCATTTGTGAAATAATTAAAAAAAAACACCTAAATTAGTTACAGTTTTTCGAGACAGAACAAGACATGAAAAGCGCTATTATTGTTTTACAAATTAATGCAAATTATTTCAGAAACAAAAAACATTTGCAACCCTATAATCTGAACAATCACACAAAATGGCTTTAATGGATTATGATCACTTTCGCGCGATCCTGGGTCCAAATGGACTCTCCCTGACATGACCAAGGGTACCATTGGACCCTACCAAAGTTTCTCATACATAACGTATATCGACCAGAAGTAGTATATAGACTTTAAAAATGTAAGCTAATGTCTACTCATTTTACTGTTTAGAACAATACAGGACATGGTGAAATTTTGATATCCCTCAACTACCTACCTAGTGCTGGTCGTCTAAACATCGATGTCATCAAAGCTAAACAACTTCTGCAAAGAGATATCGGACGAGGCTCAGGTGAGTATATCCATCTTATTGTACTCTGCTGAATAGCCTTATTATTTAAAGAGGCAATTCATGATCCACTTCTAATTCTCAAGGTCACCTTTATCAAAATTGAGTTTTTTAGCTAAGAAGAATCCTTGACTGGTATAGGTTACAATAGGTTTGGGGAAGCGGGTTAGTGTAGCGGGTCCCAACAGTAATTACAACAGAGTAGCCTATGGAGATTCTTTAAATGCTAAAAAGCTTCCAATTTGAAAACGAATGATTGGAATTAAGTGAAATTTTCAGCATACACTTATGTTGTTCTCTTCTTTTTATTTAGCTAGAAAAGAGGTAGGGCGTTTGTCACGTCAGAATCACGAATTGCACCTTTTAATCACTAAAACGGTAACACTTTTTGAATAAGTATAATCAGAAATTTAATACATTACTAGTTTTACTAAGAGATGCATGTTTTCAGGATATTGTCACATTTTAATCAACTATCGATCGATGTTGTTGGTATGGCAGTCACATCATGAAACAATGAGAGCAGGGTGTCAATGTCAGATTGCAATTAGTTAACAAAAAGATGAAACTGAAACTCAAATATCCTTACTTTTTCTTGAATTAGCACATTTAATCAATACTTTTTACAGAAAGGTCATCGATAACTTAACAACTATACACAGTCAGATGAATTTTTTTATGATATAATAAATTTGTTCCTTGCTTGAATGCTCAATTTACACGTAAATACGAATGCTCATATAAGACGGGTGCAAAAGAATGTACCAGGTGTCCTAAAAAATAGTTACATGTAAAAAAATGACCGTGTGCTTAAACTATAGCAATTAGAGAAACGAAACTTTGCATACATTGTATTACAACCCTCTACTAGATACTTGTAAAATTGTGATATAACAGCGTTATTGGTTTTTGAGTTATCAACAAAAGTAGATACCTATGTCAGACACGCATTTGTTCATAATTCAACAAAAACAGAAGCATGTTCGTTTGATGTAATTTTAACCCTCGTTCAACCCCATGTAAACTTGAAATTGACATGTCCAAAGTTAGGTTGATTCATACCATAGTATAGGGTAGAGTTTCTTCTTCACATTGATACCAAAATCATGAAAATTTGACTATTTTTACGTAATTATGACGTCATAAATTACTACAGGTCTAAAATTATGTCAAAATTTTGCTATTTCTGTTATTTCTAAATGTCAATCAGACTTTTGCTACTATAAAGAGTTTATATAAATAAGTTTAAGATTTTTTTCTTTAAAATTTACACAAGTTTGCAGTTTAAACAGTAATGTTACCCATGAAAATTTATTGTGCTTTATGCGTATTCATCCATCAACCTTGGGGCCACACTTTATTGACAGGTTCAATATAAACAACGCATTCTGGAATGCATGGAATGCAGGTATCCGTAATTTGCATAATAGATATTCTAAAAGAGAGTTCAATAATTATTATAATTAAAGTTTTATCAAATTTGGTTTAATATAAAGTCTGATCACGATCATTAGAAAAAAATACACATTAAAATACAACTAAACGTGTATGCTTATTATTTTGTTGAATTTTGAACAAATGCGTTTCTGACATAGGTATCTACCTTTGTTGATAACTCAAAAACTTATAATGCTGTGATATCAAAATTTTACGGGTATCTAAAAGAGGGTTGTAAAATAATTTGTGTAAAGTTTCGTTTCTCTAACTACTATAGTCTTAGCACACGGTCATTTTTCTACATGTAACCATTTTTAGGCACACCTGGTAGATATTAAAAACAGGGGATACTAAGCTCAAGCAGGGAGATCTCGTAGTCGTTGTGCTCACCCGTTTTCATTTTTGCAGGCAAAACAGCGCGAGTTATGTAAATTGTCATTCAAATCCAAACCACAATTTGTACAATATTATTTGTAATTCAATAAGAAGTATGCAATCTGTCAAAAATTTCTAACCAAATCAAATTATCCGATCAGTATGAAATTATAATGCCTGTCGTTCTATATATGACTTTGTCATTAACACCTCTGTGTCCCCTACGGACAAATCTGGAATAAACAAACAAACAAGCATTGTGTTATCAGGAATACAGTACTAGTATTTGGTGTTAACAAGATTACACTGTATCGTCATAATATTATCTGACCTCTACTGTATTTGCAGCTGTCCTTAAATTTCATAATCAAATTGACCCAGAAAAAGAAAAAGAAAACAACAGTCGAAAATGAAGAAAATAGTTTGAATCAGAATACATCACAAACGGGAGATATACGTATGGTCAGTGTCAAAACGCCGTCCGTGTGTGGCTTGGATCCTGAACATTGGATCGGGGAGCGAGGGATCCCACTCTCGAATGCATGAAATTAGGGATTTTTGATGTAGAAAGATTTGAGGCCTTTAGTTAGGTTTAATAGAGTTTATTTTAATATTTCCCATCGTATTACTCCATATGAATCAAAATGGCCGATGATAGATGTGACTATATGTGAGGGGAGTGTGGCTGAGTGGTTAGAGTGTTGGACTCATAATCAAATGCATTCGTCTGTCGTGGGGTCGAGTCCCGGTCTCGGCTCTCGGTACGTCTCCTTGTTTCCTTAAGCAAGAAACTTTACTCTACTTGCTTCGTGCTTCGGAGGGCACGTAAAGCCGTCGGTCCCATCTGAAGTGTTCCTGACACACCAGGCTGTCGGATGTAAAAGAACGTCACGGGCTAGACTACGGACGTTCGAAATAAGAGTAGGGGATCCTTCCCCGGCAACCGTGACGGTATGTCAAAATATGTCATCTACTCTAGGACCAGAGTGCATAGTCAATTTACCTTCAAAAAGTATATCATCTCTCTAGGACCAGAGAGCTAATCTAGATGCTGAAAAGGCTCTGATGAGAATAAACGTAGAAGTATACGACGTCAAAATAAACCATTTTGTTGCGTACATAATGAATGACGAGTGAAAGCTTAATATTTCAGCTTACCTGGAATCTACAGAAATCACTTAATTTCTTCCAACTATCACGTGTAAACTTATAGTCTGCTAAATATAGATCGTATAATCAGTGAAAATTTTAAGAAGTAACACAACTCATTTTTCTGATTAAATGAAGAGACTACACTCAAAAAAAAATTCATTGCATTACTCAATAAATTTAAGTGTGACCGGGTTACACTTGATTTTATTGAGTAATTACCATAAGTTTAATTTTAAGTTAACAGTAACAAGTTTATTTAAGTTCGGGTAACTCAAAATTACTAAGTTGTTGGAACTCACACTTTGTTCTTAATTAATTAAAATTAAGGAAAAAATGAACGAATTTCACTTTTTCTTGAGGAGGGGATTTATTGATTGGTTCCATATTTACAGATATGAGAAAATTTACCTTTGTACCTACCTGAGAATCGAACCCTGGTCCTTCAGATCAAGAGTCTGATGCTTTACCGTGTTCGCCACAGAGCCATTCATATTATCGAAAGAGCAGAACTTAAATTTATATTTGAAATATAAATGTTCCATAGTGACTCATCATAACATTATATAAAAACTACCACATGAATGTCTTGGACCTTCTTGTGTATATTAAATCTTATTTAACCAGATAAGCATCAATAATCATGAGCTTGGCTTCTTTCAGTGTAATTTTTGCTATGACTCAAAATTTATTTGTACATACTACACAATTTTCTCTACTTGTTTTTACTCACATGCAAATTATTTAGTTGCGGGCCATATCAGGTTTGACTAATTTGAACTGATTTGAGTTTGATGTACTCAAAAGTATCAATAAATGCAACCACACTGCTAAATTGAGTAATAACAAGAAGTTGTAAATTAAGTAAAGTGTACTCATTTTCCCCCCAATTTACTTGTACTTAATAAATGTAGTTAACATTATACAATTAAATTATGTTAAACTTGTTTTTGCCCATTTTGAGTTTTTAGTACTTATTCAGTTTGAATAATATTTAAAAAGTCGATAAAATGAGTATTTATAAATCATCATTTTGAGTCAGAATTACTTAATGCAATAATCATTTTTTTGAGTGTACTGTTGAACAGTTGTAAGCAAGTGATCCATCAAGATTATTTCAGTGCATCATTCAAGGAAAGTTGTCATTGAATTAGGTTAAGGTTAAGTACTAAATAATTGTTACCTAGCTGTCAAATTAGCAATGGCTACAAAGGGACTTTTATTTGCCAACTACTTTGGGCCCAGGTTCGAACTAGATACTAAGAGATTTGGATATATCGTGCGTGTACATAGATTATTCACGTTGTTAGTGGTCTCTCCCATTTAAGTTTAAATTACTCATCCCGCTACATAGTAAAACAATCAGTTGAATCCGTTACTATGTTACTTTGGTGTGTTTATCCGATTTTGTTGTATAAAATACAACGTATAGCTATTTCAAGATAAAAGTGTGTCCAGGGGCTACTTATTCAGTAAAGGTAATTATCTGAAAATCAACAGACATTTCCTGCTGTTGCCATGGAAACATGGTATTTTATTGGATTTTATATTTAGATAAGCATTTTTTCCTTGAAATGTCTTTGCATTTGCTTGTTTACATTACATGAAAAGATGATAAAAATAGTACCTTATAGATAAAATCACATTTTTTATTTTATGAATATAAACAAATATGAATGATTCATGATTCTAATCATTAATAATATTTGTTTTCTTCATTTAAATATCTTATGAGTTCCTTTGTTTATAGTAATATCTAAATATAAATATCGCAAAAGAGCCAGACTTAACCTGTTTTCATGATATACATCTGAAAATAGGCTATTTACATAACATAAATAAACTTAAAGTGAATAAAAGTACAGCAAAGAAAACTGTCGGCAAAGTCGTTTATTAATGATGATAAACTGATTCCGAGTACATACATTGAAAACCCAAACGTTAGAATTATATGTGAATAGTCACAAAACATTTTCGTAAATTTCCACCCCAATATTATTTTTATGTAAATTTCGTTAACATGCTGCAAATAATTTATGTTGTTAGAGTAATGAAATTATTGGAAAAATAGCTTTTGAAAGTGATGTGGACTTTGTTGCATACAATCACGCAAGATGCGTTTACACTGTGACGACTTAGGGGTAACGACAAGCAACGGAGACTTGCGGATTGCAGTTTTGAATTTTCCGCCCGTCATCGTTAGTGAAAGTTAGCTAGTTAACACTCACACAATCCGCTAGCTACGCACACTATCGTTACTATCAGTCGTTTTCAGTTGCAAGTTTTTAGTTGCAAGTCCGTTAACCTCTATCGTGTCCCTACGTCACAGAGTAAACGCACCTTTAAGCAAAGAGGGGGAAGTAAAGCAACGAAGGAGTCAGAGAAACATTGATTTATATAATAGTGCAAGAAGTTCAGTAACACTTCAGCAGTTTTTCACAAACCAAGAGATCTTACTCCAAAAGTGATTGAAGACGGGTATATCAAAGTTATTCATTCACTAATGAAAGATACTAGGCTCATAATGAGCTCTACCAACACTAACTGTCAACATATGAAAAACGCATGATCTCCAAGTCTTGTCTTACAAGTATAAGAAGCTATGTTTAACTTAAAGTCGGAAGTCACAATGCATTGTTAATACCGTTTGTAGCGATGCTTTTATATAATAGGCCAATAATAATTAATAAAATAAGAGTCACCAAATGTTATATCAATAATACATAAGATGTATAACCCATATTTATGATCGACATACTCCCGCCGTTGATGGGGTAAATACACAGAATCGGACGGGGAACGGAACTCAGAACTAGGGCAATATCATATTTGGCCTCTTTCGGAGTTCTGATTCCCTGTCCGATTCTGTGGATTTACCCCATCAACGGCGGGAGTATGTCAATTATAAATATGGTCTATTCAAAACTACTAATATCAACAAAAACATGGCCATCTTCTTGAGAAAGTTCATTAATCCAAGTTTTCACCTTCAAATATATCAGAGCCTTTGAGAACTACGTACATGTACCGCTATTACAGCCGAGTCAAGATGATAGTGATGTTCAGATCGGGGTCAAGTTTACACCATATGGGGTAGTTTTTACACCAATCTTTGTCATTTTATTTTCCTGACACCAATCAGTGCAAAGTTTTACCCCATACTGTGCAGTTTTGACCCCAATCTGTACAAACGTATCCCCATCTTTATAGCACATTCCTTCAGTTACACCATTTTAAGCGTGTAAATACAGAATTAGACACTACTGAAATCAATCTTTTTCACTTATGAATAGGTTTTTTTTACATTCTGTACGTACGTATTCGTATATTGACAAATCCTAACTTCTAATCAATAGTTCAATTTGAGCATGTTGAGTAACTAATACTTCTAGATAACCCTTTTCTCTCTATTTTTTCCTTGTTCTAGTCTTAGACAACAGTATCATAGACTTACAATATACTTACGTTAGGCTTCATTTTGATTTGTTTTGATATCATCAGAAATTTGTACCAACGTTTATTATTTAATTCAAATGTTCAAATTGTAACACATCTTATATATATATTCAGGTCTCAACGATGTATACATCAAAACAATATTTTCAGAATACGAAATGGACAAGTTTGTGTCAACTTAAGCTCAGTCCAATGATCATCAAAGTATAGAGCTTAACGTACTACTAACGTTATTGTTTGTTTTATGCATTGACGTTCGCTATATGATTAAAGTAAGGTTCATACGCATGATATGGTGATGTGAACACGTTCAGTACCTTAATACGTTAGGCATACAATAACCTTAATACGTGAATGTGTGACAAAGTCTTAGATTAGATACATTGTGATTTGTAGTTTTATTGCTTTTCGTAATCTCTGATGAAATTACTTATAATAAGATAACGAATAACAGTTTTTTAATTTGAAAGTAAATATTTTGCAGTCGTTTATTAAAACAAACAAATAATGAGGTCATTGTGCGATGTTAAACTCTGCTCATAAGTTCATGATTGAAGGAATATCTGTGAATAATTATTATGGTTTCAAATTGATGATACAGGTGTAATGTTTTGAGCGTGTTGAAATCACGGGGTGGGGGGGGGGGGGAATTGATAATTTTCCTGGGTCACTATCCGCGTTCTGAAGGTTCCGAAGGTGACCAAATGTGAGATCAACAATTTTGCAAAAATGAGTATAATGGTACTCTATTGGAGACACCTGCAAATGTGACGAAATAATTATTTTAAACAACAAATGGGATCTAAATGTAACTGTACACTATTTGAATATTTATACCCAGATGCCACCTCATGGGTTGAAATGTCAACAACGTTTATATATGTCGTGGGCGTGAACAGTTTTGAGAAGTTTTATAATGCAAGTGCACAATTCACCATATAGCTTTTAAAATTACGCGCATTTAATTAGAGTGAAATATTGATTATTTTACTATTTCGCTTCATTATCATGAGGAAGCTAAAAAAACGTCTTATATGTGTAATATGACTGTTAGTTTGTTAACAAAGATATCAATTTTTGACCAACTTACCATCATTCAAAATTAACAAAGTTGTAAACGAACAGCATAAATTACTCTCACTCATTTGGCTGTTGTTTGTGCACAATCTTGGAATTCTACTTTATTAAAGTGAGATTGTTATAAAACATATTCAATTAAGTTATTCTTATCATCAGTTATGCATCAATCATCATCAATCTATCTTAAGACATAATTAAACTATCTAAATTGTCTGTGACCGCCATATAATTTTTTTAAATAAAATTTTTTACATTATTAACCCACGAAAATTGTGAAATTAGGACACTTGAATTTTGTGTTAATCCTTATAGAGAGTATCCACTTCACTCATGCGTGATCGCAAACAAAAGAGGTCATTCCCGTAGTGATCTTTATTCAATCAATGACCCTGAATCTGGCGGGCTATTTTGAAGCAGTTGATATGCTGACGTGCATGACGTTCCTGGTGCTGCTCTCCTGAATGGTCTGAATATTGTATAGCATTCCCGCAAAGATGGCCGCTAATCCAAAACACGGATAACCTCTATTAATGTATAGTTTGTATGCACAGTATTTTGTTTCAAATGACTAGACACTGCCTATCTGACAATCACAGACAGAAAATCATTTACAATTTATATCAATCACTTCTATTACTATCCCTAACTAGACACAGCGTTTTCAAGTTTTATTTTTGAATTTGTTATTTGTCAAGTCTTTTTATTTGTATGCACTCCCTTGGTCGTTTTAAAGATTCAATTTAACCATGCAGTTTATTCTGATGTGTCGTATTACCTTACGTTTGATTTGTAAATACACTTGAAATTCTAAAGAGTTACGTCAGAATAATCAAGATTACAACAACTTTTCTTTCAGAAATGAAAGTATTTATGCATATGCATATTTTTCAAAGTAAAAATTTACACGTTCTAGATTTAAGCTGATTGCAAAAATTACATTAATCTTATGTTAAACCAAATGACAAATATTACTAGGAATAACCTATACTTTAAGACTTTCAAAGCAACGAAACACTTGTTAAAATGATGAACTAGCACAATGTCTGAAATAATCTTGATGGTTCACTTGCTTACAACAACAGTTGTGTCTTAATTTAATCAAGGACCTAAGAAACATGAACCGCGTTGCTTCTTAAATTTCCAATGATTATACGATCTATATTTAGAGGACTATTTGTTTACATGAGGCGGTTAGAAGAAGTTAAGTGATTTCTTTAGATTCCAGGTACGCTGAAATATATAGCTTTCACTCGCCAGTCATAAATTACGTCAGGTGACAACCAATAGCTAGTTTATTTTTACGTCATATTTTAATGGCCATTTTGATTCATACGGTGTAATAAAACTCTTCAATGGGGTTCATTTTCTTTATGAAATTTAAATACAATGTTGATTTTTAGGGGCGATTGATAGACGTTTGACACAATGCCCAATTACCACAGATGTCTCGTAAAAATTGTAAGACAATCCCCTATATTTTGCTTTTTCTAGTATTTCAATTCGTGATCAGTCCATCCTGTCGTTAATAAACTATAGATAACATTGATTACCAGCTAAAAAGGTTGAAAACAATAGTTTTTCTAATCCAAGCGATTTACGTCCTGTATACAACATATTGATGGTCATTATTTTCTGGCTTCTATCGTTGATTGTTCAAGTATACGACATAAATTACATGTGCTGTGCCATATTAATTGGCGTGACCTCGGTTATTTAGAAACTGTTGAATAAGGTCAATAGATATGTTGAGGCTTCAAATGGTCGTTACTCGTCAGTCTCACATCATAAAAAATGTTTGGTAGCGAAAAATTTGTGTTGAGGCCGAGTATAGCCTAACCCTTACACTTGAATTGTATCTTCAAATGAATAAATAAGGGCCAAATCATAGTCGGTCTCCAAACAAAATTTTTCCTACAAAACATTTGGTCGTGACGTCAAAATGACGAGTGACTCCAAACAAAATAACTTCAACACCGAGTTGAGACCAAATAAAATTTCGCGCCAGATTGTACATGTTATTGAATTGCCATATACATTGGACCAAATGTTTGCTACCCGTTCATACTTTAAATTTGATGGCAAATATTTGGTAACGTCACGACCAAATGTTTGGTAGGAAAAATTTTGTTTGGAGGCCGACTATGATTTGGCCCTAACAGTTCTGTCGGGATGTTAAATGGAGCAAAGAATGAAGTAAGAGAGCAACCAACCAATTATTGCCATATTTATGCATACAGAAGCTTGAGCAAGATTGATATAAATCGTAAATGATTTTCTGTCTGTAATCAGCAGATATGCAGTTTCCGCTCATTTGAGACTATATTATGTGCCCCGTCATATCGAAAGGTACCTTACTACCGGCATAGTATATTACGAGATACGGGCCATTGAAGCTAAGTATAGTCAAAAATCACGTCCAAGGTCGAATTTCTAATTTCATCAGAAAGGTAATCATTGAAGTGTATTCTATAATATTAATCAGGTTCCAACATCCAGAACATAAGAAAAATATGTTTAAAACCAAGCTAAAAATCATATCTCCATTCAAGATTTACTAAGTACACAAACTTTAAACTCGATTTCTCAGAACTATAGTTTTCCGAATCACCCGATGCCTTTTAGCAATTTGCGTGTAACTTCGCAAGCGAACATCCAATAACCAACAGCAAGGTGTCATTTTAAAGCTTAACATCTCAGCTTTCAGATGAGACCAAAAAATCAATTTTGATTTTGCCGACCTTAAGGTGCCTTTCGATATGACGGGTCACATATACTGTTATATTTATCAAGATTGTTGCAACTGAATACTTACATAATCCGTTTCACATTTAGTCATTTGTTTTAAATTTAATGTAGCAGTTTACTTTGCACCGTTAAAGTATGTCAATTATGCAATAAATAGATATAGATCGATGCATAGCTGATGAAAAACAGATCATTAATTAGATAAATGTTTATATCAATTGGCGAAAAGCTAATTAGCACTATATATTATAGCGTTTCATTAAGAAGCATAAGATCTTTTAAACATAACTTCTCTAACATGATTTCCCTAGATATTTTTTTTGCGTTGCTTCTTGATACGAGCATGTTAAAATGTTTTAATAGGATATTATTATATGATATATAATTATTTACTATTTCAAATTTGATTATCTTTTTTAATTACGTAACTTTATGTCTTGCAATTTTATTCAGTGTCAATGAGTATCCCGTTTCGTTTGCAAATTTGAACATTTTAACTTATGTTAATATATTTTATTTGTTCAACCAATTGATAGCACTATAAATGTTATCAAATCGAATATCGGCACACTAATAAACCTTTTGCCTATATCAATTTTTTCTAGTTATGAGAACATTAAGAACAGTTTAGATTTTGATTTTGTAGTCATTTTTGTAAAATGTTTCCTGTATTATAGCTCGATGATACATAGCAAATAAAATGGATATGTACATGTCTGAAATAATACGTAACTACTAGAAATCGCGTAAGTAAGATATGCAATTATATATTTACATGTGATAAGATAGGCAGAAATATACAGTGAGATAGGCAATTAATTTGCTCATTCCATAGAAAATGAAACTTCTTTAAATTCAAGCAAAACATCAGCTTTTTATTTGACCACATGGTTTTTCAGTCATACATTTTATACTTGGTACGTACTTGGGGAGCTCGTGTGGTCTAGTGGAATAGTGCAGGACTCCGAATCATGAGACCGCGAGTTCGAGCCCCGCTACGGCCAACAAGTTATGTCCTTGGGCAAGGCGTTTAATCCCCATTGCTTCGTCGACCCGAGCGTTATTGGGTAGCTGTTATGGGGAACATTGCAATCTAAGTGCAGATAGGATGCGCGCCTGGCCAGCGACAACTAGTTAATGCGAAATGATTGTGACGGTTTCCTGACGGCAGCGTAATAATAATTGGCGACAGCGCTTTGCATACATAGTTTAAAAGCGCTATACAAATCCGATTATTATTATCATTATTAAGTATTACCCAATCAGAAATTGTAACGTTTATCTACCCTGCATGAATGAACACATGTTTTATTTAAAAAATGTCACAAACGTTACCAAAAAGTTACACTAATATGTTACAAACGTTAACACACGTAAACAAAATTATTAAAATAAATCCTGACGATAGAATTTCCTACTATTTTTATGAAATATTTGTAAACATGTTAACCATCATCTGTGTAAAGCGCACTAAAAAATCGCTAACACCTCAGAGAATTTTTACTTTTAAGTCATTTGGAGCAAAAATCTATTTCTGTGCGATGTCACAAACGTTTACCGGACTTTATTCGGGGTTTTGGCAATTAACGTAATTTTTAAATATCTACATGTCTTGACCCCACCAGTGAGCACCATTATCAACAACAAACGTTTTGATATAATGTTTATGCTAGGTTCTGTAGCCATTTAAAAGTTAAATTTTCCCATTTTTTCGGTCACAAACGTCACTTTGGAACGCCCAATTATATGATTATGTTTTGAGTTAGCCATTTTCATTTTGACTTTGAAGAACATGTTCAAGGTCATATATATTTTATTATCACACATAGGTGCCCATTGATATAAAAAGCTGATTTATTCAATTATCTCAATTCCGTCAAAGTATGAGATAGGCAATTATTTTATTGCTTGAACCTAGCAATTCTATTTCACTAATAAAGTTATTGAAACCAGTTCTCACCAGTGGTGCACCTTGGTCTTTCTTACAGATAGATATACATTGAAGAGGTTTGAAGAGTTCCTTTCTCTACATGGAATAACATGTTTTTACCCTTATATGACCTCGAAGTCAGTTGAAAACGATATCTTTGTCGAGCTACACGAGACATTGCTTTCAGTTACGCCACTCGTCATAAGAATTTTCATAAGTTTTGAGTTGCCACATTTACGAATTTGGGCGTATTTGGAAACAAAGTCGATATAAACAAAACATGTGTAAAATGGGCGTTAAATGTACTGCATAGACGTGAAGCCGTTTCCACCTCTAGCATTAATATTATATCATATCAGAGATTGATTTTTTGATATGTTGTTCAATGTATTCCAATATGTGTTTCTGTAATTTTACAGATGAAAATAATAAAAAATGGTCAGAAAATGTGATTACGTAACTTTATGTCTTGCAATTTTATTCAGTGTCAATGAGTATCCCGTTTCGTTTGCAAATTTGAACATTTTAACTTATGTTAATATATTTTATTTGTTCAACCAATTGATAGCACTATAAATGTTATCAAATCGAATATCGGCACACTAATAAACCTTTTGCCTATATCAATTTTTTCTAGTTATGAGAACATTAAGAACAGTTTAGATTTTGATTTTGTAGTCATTTTTGTAAAATGTTTCCTGTATTATAGCTCGATGATACATAGCAAATAAAATGGATATGTACATGTCTGAAATAATACGTAACTACTAGAAATCGCGTAAGTAAGATATGCAATTATATATTTACATGTGATAAGATAGGCAGAAATATACAGTGAGATAGGCAATTAATTTGCTCATTCCATAGAAAATGAAACTTCTTTAAATTCAAGCAAAACATCAGCTTTTTATTTGACCACATGGTTTTTCAGTCATACATTTTATACTTGGTACGTACTTGGGGAGCTCGTGTGGTCTAGTGGAATAGTGCAGGACTCCGAATCATGAGACCGCGAGTTCGAGCCCCGCTACGGCCAACAAGTTATGTCCTTGGGCAAGGC
>JXSR01S016835.1:16754-26787 GCA_000969725.1 Ophiothrix spiculata | reverse complement strand
TTCCTAGATACTTAAATTCACCACTGTCGTGGCATCAGCAATGGTTTTCCAATATCACTTGGTTTGATGTCCTATGTTCTCTTCCATAAGGGCTAGTTAAAGCAAAAAAGATATTAACAAATTGATCGACATCTTTTGATCAATGTTTAAAGCGAATTGCCAAAATGTGTCGTACTTTGTTAAAAGAGCCCTAATCTGACATGCAGGTAATGTTAAAGTTCTCTAGTCTTTGTAAATGGGGAAAAACACAAGGATCCGTCATTATTTTTATTGACTTTGCGCATTCGATTTTATTTACAATTTAGAAAATTTACCATAACTTTCGTTTCGGTTGTCGCACATCTGTAATTTTCCTGTTATGGAAAGAAAATGGTCTATTTTACTTAAAATTAAAAACAAATTTACAGAATGTATCATACTTTTTGTAATGGAGGCACTTTAACCACTGTAAACTTCTTTTTGATACACCCTGTATTGCGGGGAGTGCAACTCTTGTTAGTTTAAACTACAACCAACAGACTCTTAATAAACTAACAATCGAAAAATGAAATAAAATAAAAACATCTTACAAGTACATAGAAAACAAATTCTAAATTTTCACTGCAGTCATGAAATTGAATCGGTTATCTTCCTGTAATGGCCACAATCGCTTTGTACCAAATTAAACCCCAGTTAGAAAAAGGCACTTTATAAATGGTGTAAATCATTATTATCATTATCAATTACAGCTAGATAATTTACCACTTATTCAATTTTTTCCAACTCTATATCTTTATATTATATTTTTTTTAAACATGATTGGAATTTTATTTGAAACCGATTCAACATTACAAAACAATGATTACACTTTGCTTAAAAGTTAATCGACAAGGTTACAAATCTACCAACACATAGTTTTGTCTGACAAACAAATACACCATGCACTGCTATAATTTTATGATTTATAATTCACACAGTATAACTTACGCTAAGTACTGGGGTTTTGCGCGATTTTAAACCGAGATCAGATTTTTTAAAGTGCGAAAATGCATGAAAAAAGTCAAAAAGCCCAAAAATGTGCGATTGCCAATTAAGCCAATTAACCCTGTTAGTTAAAACAAGAATACAGAAAAAAAGAAGGAAAAACACAATAAAAACCATACGCAGACAATGTTAACTGCCCCAAATCAAAACCACAAAAATTACAATGTTATTGGAAAGTCTTGAAAATATGATTTGTATGTTATTAATTACATTTTTAAAAACTTTTGAAAGCTTGAGGAGTTGTCTAGTTTTAACCAACATTTATAATGAATTTACGATTATTTCTTGTTAGTTTATCTGTGAATTTGCATCGTAAAGGGTGTTTAGGGGAAATTTGTGAAGGATCCAAAAAAGCGCGATCAAGACCAAAAAGTGTGAATTTTGGTGCCTCTGCGCGATGGCGCAAAATCCGATGCTTAGTATAGGCACAATTTCAAATGGAATTGATATTAAATGAATCATTTGTCTCTTATCTATGAAGAGGTATGTATGGAGCTACAGCTCCAATCTTGAATTATGTATAGACCTATAATATTCATAGTATAAATTGTTAATCAACTGTATAGATCAAGAAAAATCAGAATTGTGTAGTTTTATGTTAGGATGAACTGTTAATGGAATAAATAACTACTTCAGAAGGAAAAGCTTTCAAAATCAGTGTTTGCGTAGTTTTATTTCTTTAGTCTCTTTATCTCAGTACCAAAAGTATGGCTAAAAAAAGAGGAAAATATAACTCCCTATTAAAAAGAATAGCTGAATTCCTCTTTTTAAGCCTAAAACTGGCATCTCTGATATCTGATATACTTGATACTACAATAAAAAGCATTGACCATCTGCTCATTTCTGCAGGAATATTCCAAAGTAAAAGGAAGTATCTTGCATGTGATCTGGAATTAACATACTGCCTTTTTTCCATTGTGGGCAGATCTGCCAGAATGTACATGACGCTCAGATTCCCATTATATGAATCACACCTGATGCCTGGAATACCCCACATCTCAGTTCTATTCAAATTTTATCAGGTATAAAATGAAGTGACAAAATCACTTTTCAGTGTTGAAGTGATTACGTAACTCACCAAGTTACTGGATCAAGCACATCACCTGACAACATTTAGTGCAATACTTTTGTGCGGTGACCAGTTCGTTTCATCTTTTGTCAAGTTTGTTACATGAAATCCGATTATCACCTAGATAACGGGATCACGCTTTCTGGTTTGGAACTATCCATGTACGGGCTAAATGTATGTAATAAAACATTTTCCCAGAAGTCAGCCACTGACAGTTTTGTTTGTGGCAGTTATTTTGTGAACACATACTCAAAGTCATGAGCATAGGCATGGAATGTCGCTACCTTATAAATGTACACTCGCTTGAGAGACTGCTGTAAACGCTATACCGACTACATATTCACAAATTATTAAATCCACAAACAATAGTACACGAAAAGGATATTAAGCTCAAATGGCAAGCAGAGTCAAAATTAGGTCGACACTTCTCAAAAACAATACTCCATGTGGGTTTGTGTCTATGTACGTAGACGGTAATCATTCCTATATTTACAGGGGTAGATACCAGACAAATTTTTATCCTGGTATGGGTTTCAGGTTATTTTACGCACTTTACATTCCGGCTTTCTCAAGATACCCAACTCAGCTCTCAAATCTGCCAGTGAGTGTTCATTTCGGGTTCCAATGCCCCAATGTTTGGAATTCACTCCCAAACAACATCCGCAATATTTCCTCTCTCAGTCAATTTAAATCCGAGTTAAAAACCCATCTCTTCCATCAGGCATTTCCCAATTCTTAATTTTTCGCCGTGTTTGTTCTTGTTCATTATTTTTGTTTTCACACGCTTTGAGATCCTTTGTATGATTTTTGCGCATATTAAGAACACCTAATCATTATTATTATTATTATAGGGGGATTTGGGGTTTTTGGTTATGTGGGAATACTGAAGACAAGCACAAACGCTTTGGGTTCAGTTCTGCATGCCAATCATGTGTATAGTACATTTTGCCTCAATACATAACCATATCTCTGAACTCAAAGTTGGGTTTTGGAAGGATTTATCTGAACCAAAATATCACCATATTTGCTGATAATGCCATTACACCAGATGGTATATGGAATTTGGTATCTCTCTTCTAAACACAGATCTATATAAAAAGGAGATTTCTAACTTAGCCACCATTTGAGACCAATCTGAAGGTAATCGGGTTTGGTTACAGAAATCGGCTGATGGTGGTCTACGCGCAATTAAATAAATGAAGACACAAAAGATATCACGTCTTAAATACAATAGCTTTGTGTTCAAGAACAGAAACCGACTAGAAACAGACATAGAATGATGTACAAGACCTGATTTCCCCATGGTGGCAATGAGGTGGTATTGGTAGTTTGGGGTCATCTTTTTTAGGCCCCTGAAAGTTGATTCCTAGTTTCCTGTTTGCCGCCAGTGTCACGTTTTTTGGACCGCGTCGCCAAAGCTAAAATCCCAAAATAATTCATTATTTCATTTTTGCAAGAAAAGAATGCTCTCATGATTTTAAAGATGAGTTTTGAAAGAAGGATTCTGGCAACAGATGCAAGTATTTTAAAAAAACAGAACAAGTTCATAAGAAGTCAAAAATGTACCTCAAGACATATAGAGGTACACAGGCTCACATATGTTACCCAGCGATTTACTTAAATTTCAGTGAATAATTAAATGTGGGAAATAATGAATAATGAAAGAGTCACCTCATCACGGCTGAGAGCTGAATGCAACGGGAACTAGGAATTAACTTTCAAGGGCCTATAAATCTCCTGTTCAATAAGTTCATTGATCTGAGTAAAGTAAAAGGTTTACTAACTGTGGACGTTTCGATGGTGACTACCATCTTACCACTGACGCTACTTCTCGTAGAGCTTGCAGTGTTGCCAGATGATTTTTGGCGGTTTCCAGAAACTCATCAAAAATGTGTGAAAATTGATACTGTCCCTCGTCTCTATTCATGGTAGCGTTAGAAGCAGCATCAGTGGTTACCGTCACCAGTCACTCATCTATACTTAGACAAACACTAAATAGGCGGGAATTATGAGGCTTTTCTCCATCAGCAAGTAAACATAATCCCAGTAACCCAAACGTCAGTATCGATTCACACGTGCAATGCACGCTGCGTTTCCTGTAGTTGTGCTGTGTTCAGCTACGCACACGTTTAGCTGTATCAATTCACGATGTGAAGAGGCCCGCCAATTTGGTGTTGATTATAGTATAGCGTTGAGAAAGATGGTAGTCTCCATCAAAACATCCGCAGTAAGTAAACCTTTTACTTTACTTGGATATACTTGAATGAACTTATTGAACATTTTATCTACCGATCCTGATGAACTTATTTAATCAGGCCTTAATCTCGCCATGTGAGTGCAAGAAAGTCGTATCTGCAATAGCTGCCTTACGTCACAAATTTGGATTGCACACTGCATGACTTCCAGTCTTGAGTCAGTGGTTCTTGAAATGGTTCTTCAGGTGACACCATCACCTGAAGAACCATTTCAAGAACCATTGACATACGACACAAACATTTTG
Organism: Ophiothrix spiculata; assembly: GCA_000969725.1. NCBI lineage: Eukaryota > Metazoa > Echinodermata > Ophiuroidea > Amphilepidida > Ophiotrichidae > Ophiothrix > Ophiothrix spiculata. Next base: position 22,195 of record JXSR01S016835.1, on the reverse strand, counting down.
AGGGAATTTTCACATTCTTGTGACAAGGTGTAAAATAAATATAACTTAGGGCAGCCATTACAGATACGACTTTCTTGCACTCACTTGATGATCTCTCTCTCTATGTCTCTCTGTATCTATCTCTGTACTTACCACGACATTGATTGCAAATCTTCCACTCATGTTGAGTTTTAGCACATCTGTTTTCTTGGCTGGTGATTCTCTGACAAGAAAATATTTGATAAAAATCACAATCAGAATATTACAAAACATAAAAGAGTATATGAAATATAACTTTATTTCATAAATATTTATCAGGCAACCAAAAAGTATAATAATTGGTCAGTTTCGACTGATAGGAGCAGCTACTTCCCCAAATTTGCATTACCCCCATCCCTCAGAACCACACCCTTTGGGGGAAAAATTAAAATTTATTGCACCCCTGATCTCATATCACTTTAATTAGACAATAATAACTACGCACCATGAGGTCATTGTTTAAAATCGGAGGTGTTTGTTTTGGGCCAAGGTAAAAGTACTGAGGTACAAAACAAACACCGACAATACTTTATTCAACTTATTTCTTACTTAAAGATCTACTTATCCCTATAAGAGAATTTCGACCAGTCCAGGCTTGACAATCATCGCGTAATATGATAAACGCGTGTGTGTGTGGTGCATACGCGCTTGATGCGTTTTATGAGAAAACGCACTCAGCACTAAATGACATCTCATACACAGGTCATTACAAGAAGTCATTGTTACCTGATAATGACCGCGCAGTTGTTTGCGTAAAAGTAGAAATAATCTTATTAGATTGGATCGCGCTATTACGCAGGTTATTAATACAAGTTGAACATTCAAATTGCATCCGGCAGTTTATGCTGAAAATTTATTTAAGGCAAAGTCTTACAGAGCATAATATTATTGCATTTACATCAGTGAAATATTTATGAGGTATAATAAAAAACAAATACAACACGGTTTATTTCAGAAAGTAGTAAAAATTCTTGATCCCTAAGTGTTGAATGTGTGACTACTTTCATCTTCTTCGTACGAGGAAGTAGTAACAAACATCAAACACTGAGGGATCAGAAAATTTCACAATAGACCAATTCAACGGAACCATTACTGCAGTGTATCCGGTGATGAAATGCAGTGTCCCAAGATCAGGGGCCGATTTCACTTACCTTTTGCGATGGTCGCTAACCCCTTTGTAATCGCTAAACTCCATAAATGATCACTAAATTGTTAAAAATACCCGCTATTTAGCAATCATTTTTGGAGTTAGCGATCAAAACGGAGTAAGCGACCATCGATAAGTGTTAGTGAAATCAGCCCCAGGGGTATCGACAGTGAATTGGATACATTTCATAAAGCACAATGCATGATGTCAAATATGTAGTTCATGCATTGCTTTTATCATTCACATGTCCCTGAAAGTGATAATTGTGGTTTTCTCAATAAAAAAGAAGGCCAAACACGGTAATCGCTTAGCATTTTTTAAATACTTTGGTACTCTGTTAACTTACTTTTGCAAGTGATAAAGTACTATCTCTGCTCCTTTCAAACTGGATGGTCCCCTTGGTTGGTGACGAAGAACGACAATGTAGAGTAACCCATATCTGAAAGAACAAGTTTGAAAGAAGCTGAGAAACTATCTTTACTTATTATCACTTGAATAGTTGGGACCTGGTCAGATGTAGTACATTTGGGTACACTTTCCTAGTCCGACACGCCGCTAGTCCTACACTGCGCTAGTCCGACACTGCGCTAGTCCGAAAATGAAATACACGGCGCTAGTCCGACACTGCGCTAGTCCGAAAATGAAATACACGGCGCTAGTCCGACACGGAGCTAGTCTGACATGGCGTCAGTCCGACACGGCACTAGTCCGAAAATGAAATACACAGCGTTAGTCCGAATCTGAAAACCACTGCGCCAGTCCAACATTTTTGTCGGACTTGCGCAGTTAATTTTAGATTCAATTACATATTCAATTGATAAACATTGTTACGGTTGAGTGATCAGCTCAAGGAAAATACTCAATAGAACGTTCTTCAAGGGGAACTTACAAAATTGTGAAATTGGACCAGAATATTTTACATCATAATATGTGACAAAGCATAACTTCTGTTCTAGATTACCAATTGAAATAAAACAAACTGTATCTTTAAGTTCAATTCATGGACTATAAAATGCAATCTTTAACATACTTTCTGACTATCCGTTAAACCAAAGAAAATTACACACAAAGATTGTAAGGTGTTTCTGGGACACCCTGTATATGTATGTGATAAGGCCATAGATTTAGTGGGGAAGTACCAGACTTCCTAGATACAACCTGTTATGGGATTGTCATCAGGAGGGCTCAAAATGGAGTGTATTCAGGTCGGAGACAAGTCAACTCATGTCTTGGCCGAAATTAATTTCAGACACACAGATTCTGTTGTATGTAGGGGAATACCATGTTAATTAGTGCTGTTATCGATATCGAGTTTGAATGTTGCTATATCGGAGGCAAATAATGTGACATATCGATACATTATCGACAATCACTGATTAATAATTGAAGATAATATTGACTCTAATTACGACTCCATCTAAATCCACTTTTTAAATACGTAGTCGGGATGAAAATTGCCATTTACATCTTTACTTTTTCCCCACTATCATCTCCACTTATTCTTCCATCTATCCTATTTAGTGTATATCTTTTTTTTAAATTCGAAGAAATATTAATCACAATTTGACCAGTGTAAAAGCTAGTGGACACCAGGAAAACACAACGATGTGTGCAGTGCCATTACAAAAAGCTACTTGATTAGACAATCATTGCTTGACATGCAGATACACTACCTGCTGAACATGGTACATCGTTTGCAACTAGTATTGTAGAGGAGATGGACTATATCTTCGACTATAGATGGCGCTATAACAGTTTCTCAGACAGCTTGTATTCCTCATATCGTTTGTGTGTTGTTACCATAGATTTACAGGGGAGATACAAGGCATGTCGCCATTTTTATTCCGGCATGGAGACAAAATTGGGGGTATTCGGGTTTTTGCCGATGGTGCATCGCACCTTGTCTTAATGCGCGCATGTTGAAACACGCACACACGCATGTTGAAACACGCACACACGCTTTGCGTGCAGGTTGGCGTATCATTCGCATAAAGTATTATTTGTGCAGGTTATCTATACGCGTAACCAAGTCTCGGTACTCGGAGTTTATTTTGGCGGGAGCCGAGTGGACCCGAATACCCCAAATTTGAGCTCCATGGCTAACGACGCCATTATACAGGCTGGTATATAAAGCCTGGTATCTCCCCTCTAAATCTATGGTTGATACTCTAATTGCGAATAACGACATGTTGTTAGTCTGTAAAACTTAAGACAATCCACACTTGACAATCGATAACAGCACTATAATGTTTATAATAGGAGGTGAACATGCTATCTTTGCGACAAGTTGTAAGCATGCACTTCACTTGTCTGTGTTCTGCTGTCAAATGCCTCAATATACATTCGAAAAAAAATACTTCATCTGGATGTTTCACCATCTGAACACGAAGCATGCATGTGTGTCTTTAATAATTTAACATTTCAACAATCTTACATCTCATCTGCAAAAAAGCTTTGTTGGTAAAACACTATAAAGTGAAACGGACGTATCATTTATGACATTTTTATATTTTTCTCTCACTGAATGCCAAATTTCGCTCTCCGAATGCCAAAAATCATGCTCTCACCCAAAGATCCCTAATTTTTTTACCAATGAGCCCTCATATTTTGGTATTTTTCTCTCACCGAATGCCAAAAATCATGCTCTCACCACATGACCCCTCATTTTGAGCCTGTGCTCGCACCGAATGCCCCGGCCTGTTTGAGCGTGGGCCTTACACCCGTATCCATTTCATATAATTTAACTGCCCCCCCTCCCCCTGGGATATAATGGCAATTCAGGGCTGAAAGGATTAAGTGTAACTTACAGACTAGCTATAGTGACATCCCTTTCCAGTAGACATAACTTGGCTGGCTTAGGCACGACTGGTAGATGAATCCCTCCCTCCCTTCCATCTTTCTTGATTAATTTTAATAACATACAGACTAGCTATAGTGACATCCCTTTCCAGTAGGCACAACTTGGCTGGCTTTGGCACGACTATTAGGTGAATCCCGCCCTCCCTCCCCTCCCTCCCCTCCCTCCCTCTTGATTAATTATAACAACTTACAGACGAGCTATTAGTGACATCCCTTTCCAATAGACATAACTCAGCTGGCTTAGGCATGACTAGTAGATGAACCCGTCCCTCACCTCCTTCCCTTCCCTCCCTCACCTCCCCTTCCCTTCCTCCCTCACCTCCCCTCCATCTTGATTAATTATCATAACTTACAGACTGGCTATAGTGACATCCCTTTCCAGTAGACATAGCTTGGCTGGCTTAGGCACGACCGGTAGATCAACTTCAAACTTAGGCAGTTTGATTATGTTACCAGGCTGTGAAACAAAATAAAATGGACACAATATTATGACAAGTTTCATGCCTGTATAAACTACTTGGTGCTATTGCAAATACTTCATGTGAAAATAGATATGAAACTTTGCATCTGGACTTATTATTTTGATGAGTGGCGACGTTTCGCGTTCTATCTGGCTGACTGGTTGTCAATCGTTAGCTGGTAACCGACTCATGAAGCGGTCAAATTGTTGAACCATCTAGGAATCTTCTTAAAAGTTGATGTGTAGGCCCCTGCAAGGTTGTGACGTAGGTTCCTCCTCTATTTAAAGAAGATCACCCTTTTTTACATAAAGTGCCTTCTTGACTCCACGTTTAAATTTATCTAGATTCCTTGCTAACTTAGCAGTTAAGGCTATGTAGCCCTGTGTGACTTGTTATAAACCAAGCTTAAGAGTGAGATCAGGGGGCTGTGTTGGCTGCAATGCACTTGTTGCTATACGCTGGGCTCTGATGTCTTATACGAAAAAGATGCTCATAACAGCTAATCAATCTAAGCAATTGGCCCATGTCCTGAAGGCATATGTTTTCAGCGTCAGACACATAACATGCGTGACGCATTGGTGATTGCGCAAGTTTCTTGTAATGTGTAGTTAAATGCGGTGCGTCATGCAGAGGTCGTGCATGTAAACATTGCCATTTTGTCAACCTCTTCACCAAAGCCTTCCACTCACAAACGATTGCTGTGTAGTTATGAGTAAGCAGCCAAGGTGTGTAATGCTACAGGTCAAAATTTTGACTTATTATGATCACCAGTTACCTGTGATTGTGATAGTGGGCAGTCTGAACCATATAGTGAAGCGTATTGTTGCTACCCCTTCTCCAGATTCTCTATTTATGAATCAGTTTTTGAGTTTGTGTGTATGCAAAATCTATACCTTTTTTTGACTGCCAATGATAATATAAAGTTATCAAAAATTTACAAAGAATCTCTGATTTTG
>JXSR01S016831.1:0-13443 GCA_000969725.1 Ophiothrix spiculata | reverse complement strand
TTTTTCTTGATTTGACATTCACTTGGCATTCACAAATTATTGACAAGCCAGAAATTAAAAAAATTCTACAATTACAAATATTTGAAAAATCAGCATTTTGTGGTATAGGAAATCACACATAAAAAGTGTTATCACTGAAGGTCCGTTGGCTCGGGAGCACTCATAGCTACTCATTACTATTTCACACTATTTCCAGCACCTATCGGGAAGACAACGCGTAAAAAATAGTGTGGGCATTGCGTTTTGCGCATTAGCCACAAATGTTACGCTTAGATACCATGCGTGCATTTTGTTAACATTCTGTTATGTGGATTAAACATGACTGAATGTCACATGGAGTGGCCAAAAATAAATTTAAATATTAAATTTAGAATTCAAATGGAGTGATCAAAAGTGACATGTGGAGAGATTTCAATTGGTAAAATGCCATGACAACGTCAAATTGAGTGGCCCAAAATGGCTATGTTATGTGGAAAGATTTAAAGTGATAAAATGTCACGTGGAGTTGCCCAAAATGACAATGTTAAATGAAGTGATCCAAAATGACAATATGTTATGAGAGATTTAAAGTGGTAAAATGTCACATGGAGTGACCCAAAATGACAATATCTTATGTGGAGAGATTTAAAGTGGTAAAATGTCACATGGAGTGACCCAAAATGACAATGTGTTATGTGGAGAGATTTAAATTGATAAAATGTCACATGCAGTGGCCCAAAATGACAATGTTAAAGTAGTAAAATGTCATATGGAGTGACCCAAAATGACGACGGTAAATTAAGTGATCCAAGATGACAATATGTTATGTTGAGAGATTTAAAGTGGTAAAATGTCACATGGAGTGACCAAAATGACAATATGTGATGACTTACTCCGAAAAGGGGTACTTTGCGACAGAACACTTTTCAAGAAACTGGTGAAAATAGGCAGCAAAAAATAAAGAAAATAATAAGAATAAACAGTAGATTTTCTGTTGTAAAACTTGATCGCCTTGATCAATTTCAACATGCAAGGTATCATTTTAAAGCTTAGAAAATGTTGTAACAGAAGAAATGATAAAATCAAAATTGATATCATCTTCAAACTTTCCCTTTGGTCAGCCATCAAATATGTTATGTGGAGAGATTTAATGTGGTAAAATGTCACATAGAGTGAACCAAAATGACAATGATAAATGAAGTGATCCAAGATCGGACAATATGTTATGTGAAGAGATTTAAAGTGATAAAATGTCACATGCAGTGGCCCAAAATGACAATGTTTAAAGTAGTAAAATGTCATATGAAGTGACCCAAAATGACAATGATAAATGGAGTGATCCCAAATGGCAATATGTTATGTGAAGAGATTTAAAGTGATACAATGTTACATGGAGTGGCCCAGAATGACACTGTGTTATGTGGAGAGATTTAAATTGATAAAATGTCACATGCAGTGGCCCAAAATGACAATGCTAAAGTAGTAAAATGTCATATGGAGTGACCCAAAATGACGATGGTAAATTAAGTGATCCAAGATGACAATATGTTATGTGGAGAGATTTAAAGTGATAAAATGTCTTATGGAGTGACAATGATAAATGGAGTGATCCAAATGACCATGTGTTTTGTGGAGAGATTTAAAGTGAAAGAATGTCATATGGAGTGACCCAAAATAACGATGTCAAATAGTGTGATCCAAAACGACAATTTGCTATGTGGAGAGATTTAATGTGATAAAATGTCACACAGAGTGGCCTAAAATGACTATGATGAATGGAGTGGTCCAAATTGACAATGACAAAATGACAAAAATGTTCAATGGAGTGATTTAAAGTAATAAAAATGTCACATGCCATGATCAAAATGACAATGATAAATGGAGTGATCCAAAATGTTTTGTCGAGAGATTTAAAGTGATAAAATGTCACATGGAATGGCCCAAAATGACAATGTTAAAGTAGTAAAATGTCATATGGTGTGACCCAAAATGATGACGGTAAATTAAGTGACCCAAAAAGACAATATGTTATATGGAGAGATTTAAATTGATGTAATGTCACAAGGAGTGGCTCAAAATGACAATGATAAATGGAGTGATCCAAAATGATAATATGTTATGTGAAGAGATTTAAATTGATAAAATGTCACATGGAGTGGCCCAAAATGACAATATGTTAGGTGGAGCGATTTAAAGTGCTAAAATGTCACAAGGAGTGGGTAAAAATGACAATGATAAATGGAGTGATCCAAAATGACAATATGTTATAATGGAGAGTTTTAAAATGAAGTGTTACATTGAGTGTAACCCAAAATGACAATACTGTGTTGTTATCTGAAGTAATAAAATGTCCAATGGAGTTACCCAAAATGACAATATGTTATGTGGTGTGATTGAAAGTGGTAAAATGCAAGGAGTGGGACAAAATGACAATATGTTATGTGGAGAGATTTAAGCTGATAAAACGTCACATGGAGCGACCCAAAACGACAATGTCATATTTAGTGATCTAAAATGAGAAATTCTTACGTGGAGAGATTAAACACTTAAGTGGTCAAGGGGGAGTCCATGGACCCAACATTTGGTTTTTGCGCGTCGGCGCAAAAACGCAAAGTAATATTTTATCGCCCTTCTATGTAATTGTCTAACTTTACCATACCCTTCACTTGGTGGCAAAAATTCAAATCGACTCACCCCTTCCCATGCTAATTAGCATAAATAAGCATTTTCGAGGGCGCTCTTCAAATTTGTTTTACCCATAAATTTGTAACCGAACAACTTTTTTTCAAATTTTATTTCAGGAATGTACTTACATACTGCAAATATAAGCCAAATATGAGCCAAATTTCATTGAAAAATTCCATTGGGAAGTGAGTTTTCAAATTGACCACTTAAGTGTTAAAGTGATAAAATGTCACATGGAATGGCCCAAAATGACGATGTCAAATGGAGTGATCCAGAATGACAAAAGGTTACATGGAGAGATTTAAATTGAAGCTGACAAAATAACATTTCCAATGGAATATGACAATACGATATGATTTGGCTCAAAATGGCAACATAGAACGGGTTGACTGACTCAAAATCGTGACAAAATATTACATGAAGTAACTGACGACATGATACAAAATGACAATATGTCATATGATGTAACTGTTGTAATAGAAGTCAAATGTCACTAGAATTTGCTTGTTACTTGACTCAAATCTCAAATGAAGAAAAAAGAAACACTCTCAAATAACAAAATTATAGCATCTCTGACGCTTGACTTTCAAATTTTGCAATGGACCACTTTCATATGTCCCATAATGCATCTTGAAAGTACCGCAAATACGGGCATTTCTGAGCAACCAACCATATATTACGTTGTGCACAGATGACGTTGTGCGCACAACGTATTAATATGGTCGATTGCGCAAAAGTTCCCGGATATATAAGAAAGTGTTAAGACAATACCTGGTGTTGCCATGGAAATATGGAAGGCAGACATTGTGACCCGTTGTCCCATCATGCATCTTGATAAGCTCAACCCAGAAGTCAATTGTGCCATCGCTTGACCCTGTGCTAGACTCTGAAGCAAACTGTCAGATGTGCCAGCCTCACCACCATATACCAAGGCATCGATGATATTTTGACTGCTTATTGATGAGCCTGGGGGAAAGTCTACAGCCTTGGCGTAATATACTACTACAGCATCAGGGCCTTCATGGATGTTGTTAGGGATGATGATGTCTGGTACAGGGCTGACATCCTGGTTTCCAATGACGATGTAACCACTACTGTTGGTTCTGTAAGATAAGACAGAAAAAAAAGGTATTCCAAATCACAATTTTCACAAAATGTTGCCCTGCCACTAGGAATAGACCCATAAAATTTATAAATCATAAGCCCTGAAAAATTGTGACAACCATATTAATATGATACTTCAAATACATCATGGATAAAAAAGCATGTTTTTATTTGATTTTGAACCCATGACCTCCAAGCACCCACATCTATGATGTATTTGGGCATTTTCATGATCTTTAATAGTTTGCTATATTGAGTTCTAGTTGGGTTAGGGTTAAAGAATACAACTATCAGACCACCCGATGGATAGCTTATCCTACACCATCAGATTCAGTTTCTAAATAAGACCTGTCCTGATTGACTAGTTTGAAGAATATATATTAGACCATCCAATAGGAAACTTATTAATAACCAACCTTACACCCATAGTTTAAAGAAAGTACAGATAGGAAACAGGTCTATTTGCACTCTAAAATTCGGCTAAGTAAGGGGATTGCGCCACACAGGTGCCATGCCTGGACCGACGCTGCGCAAGTGCGAAGTGACACAGCTCTGCGTTCTATTTTGCGCTATTATTACTTTACTACAAGGCATTATGCAACGCATGTTACATATTTCCGCCAAATTGTGCTTAAGCAAGGACCAACACTTGACTGGCTCGATAGCCCCATTCTTAGTACGCTTACACATTCTGAGTCAATATTTAAATAAGACTTGTCCTGACTGGCTGCAATTTTTGATTACAAGTATCAGATCATCTAATGGCCTTGCGGCCTGTGATGAATTCTGCTACCTGGGATGTAATATAGCCGACAATACTGGTGCTTTCCAATGTCGACAACAACTTACGTGTGTTGCAGCTCGAAAACTGACAACAGTTTTGAACAGTACAGCAAGCGACGCTGTAAAAATGCAGCTGTTTAAGTCTACTGTGGAATCTGTTCTTTTGTATAGCTGCGAAGCCTTAGCAATCACAGAATCTCTGGGCAGTCGACGCAACCCTTCATGCCCTGATGCGCTACTGTCTTGGTGTGCACTACCCGGAACGGATATCAAACATGAACTTGTATGCCCGTTCTCAGATAGAGTCCGCGACTCTGGCACTGACTCTAAACAGACTACGGCTTGTTGGTCACGCCCTCCGGAAGCAAGACTTGCCACTTGCCATGTTTCTGTACCCGAAAAAAACAGGCTACAACTGTTTTGAGTGGCTGCAACGTGTGAATACTTTAAAATAACTTTGGTCACAACGCCCCATGTCTGTTCAGACACGTGTGGCATCAATTAGTAGTAGTGGTATCAAATGGCGAGCTTCCTAAGCACTCTCCTTACTTTATTCAGTTCAATTTCTAAAAAAGACTTGCCCTGATTGGATGAATTGAAGATATAATTATCAAACCATCCAATAACAAGCCTTGGTACTCACCTTGCTCCATCCAAGTCAATTTCCAAGTAAGACTTGTCCTGATTGGCTCCGTTGAAGAAAACAACTACCAGACCATCCAATGGGGAGCTTCCGTGACCTCCATTGTAAAGTTCAATAAAATCCTGTCCAGGAATGTCAACCCTGAGTTCACTGATGTATAATATTGGCAGTTGATCTGTATAATGAGAGAAATAGATAAGTTTACACCGTGGCACTGGGGCGTCGGAACCATGTGGGCCATATGGGCTTTGGCCGCACCACTTTTCAGCCAGAAGAAATAAAAAATAAATTAATTTACTGTGTTTTATTAGCATCAATAACCATAAAGCAGAGCTGTATATAGTCGTTTTTAGTATCTACTTTCTTCTTGGGCTTAGTTGTTTACTTATTTTTGAGAACTAATGGGCCACAGGCCGACACCACTTTTACCAGTGGCCGCACCATTTTTATTTCCCTTCCGACGCCGCCTGCCGTGGCAGAAATTAAAAATGCTGTTCTACAATTCAAAAGCTTAAGTTTGCTTCATTTCAATTAGTAACCTAAAAACTAATCTAATTTTGTGTGGTTTAAATCCATGATTTTTGATGTCAGAAGTAAATAATGTAAGAATGTTTCTGATTGGTATAAAAATGTGCACCTAAAAAAAAAGAATTATCATTCCTTTTTTTTTATCATTTTCCCAGCATTAATAAAAAAAAGGTATGCACTAAGAACTATGTAAACAATCTTATGTTGAGTAGATTCAGGACAAAACGTGAAAACATTTAAATATGATCAAAAATCATGAAAGTGGACCAGACTGTTTGTATGAATATTTTTGCTAAAGCAAATCTTCATATAAAATTTAATGAACTGCGACAACATTTACATACAGTCAACGCTGCTTAATCGGTATCCTCTTAAAAGGGATTTTTAGTTAATTGACATATTCAGTCGGGGAACCGTTTCTTTATGTACAAAATTGACCTGTTAATCTGGACATTCCTCCTATCAAACGGGGTCATTTTTGTCAAATAGCATTAATTTGATTAAAATTTTCCTAAAATTTAATATGAGGATAAAGTTAATTTTATGCAAGTAAATTGCAAATACAGGGCAAAAATCTAAAATCACATTTCCTAAATTCTGATGAAAACCCCAGCAAAAGCTCAATCTTTTCAAGAGGGCAATAAAATTCTTTCACTGTGTCAACGTTTTGTCAGCTCATGAAGTGTATATTTTAGTGTAAAAACATCTCACACATGGCAATTTCTGTATTTTGCTTAATCAGGACAACTGGTTAATCAGGATATTTTGCTACTCCCGAGGTGTCCCAATTAAGCAGCGTCAACTGTATAAAACCAGGAACTTTCCATAGGATTCTGTTCTTGGAAACACATGGTACAGTGAAGTGTTTGGATATTAAACAACATTGTCACTGATGCAAGTATTCTTACCTGTCGCAGAGGATGCATCGGAGCAGTCGTTCCGTCTGCCGGGCGTTGGCTTTCCCAAGCTATAAACAGATGGGTCTAACCTATGGTTACCATGGCAACGACTAATACTCTCATCTTGGGATAGGTGAGATGGATCCTCTTGCACCATGCTTTTTCCTATGCGCAACAAGAAAAAACACAATTTTTTTTTGATGGAAACCCGGTGGAGGGGGCACTCATATATAATTCTGCAAGCATTTGCGTGACCAAGAAATTAGGGTTTTTTATGACAAAAGGGTGTATCAGGTGACACCTTGTAAGGTATCAAAAAGAGCCATTTTAGCTTTTAGTTCTGTGAAACAATGCGCCAAAAAGCAGGTACATGTACATACAACATGTCAATGTGAGTACCCCCCCCCCCCGGGGTTCTTACCTGGCAGTAGCTTATCTACTAAAGAATGGGGCAACCCGTCCCCAGTGTTGTATACAATAGCATCAATTAAACCATTGGTTGTTGCCACGGTATTATGCGGGAAAGCCTCTGGGGGCGCTCTATATAAAGCGACTGCATCCGGACCATTTTGTAGTAGGCCTGCACGGTTGACTGCTATGGGGATATCAGCACCTGAAAATATGAAAGTAACAACGGTATATTATGTTGAAAAGCCTGGGGGCGCTCTAATTGTTTATCCAGAGTTTGACGATATCTATCGATTGATGCCTATTAACACGCAGTCTTTTACATGCGCTATTCATTGTGCAATAACTGCGTGTCTATGGGCATATCAATAAGACTCTGAATAAACCATAAGAGGTGGGGGGGGGGGGGGGGGGGGGTGCGGAGATGCCTCATAACAACTTAGCTTTGTCATGTTTACATCTGCCAGTATCATCACTAAGACTATGGTCACAATAACTCGTACAAACAGTTACGACCAATGTTTAGTCCGTTTAAAAGGACCACGAACAGCGAGCAGCGAGGGCGTCGCGTGGTCCTATCTATTGGTTGGACTTAACACTGCTCATAGCAATACAAGTTATTATGACCATAGTATAAACATAGGGCGAAATTATAGTTCTTTTTGAGCTAACAAATATTTTGTGTAACAAGTCTTTGTTATCTTAGGCCGAAACCACAGTCAGCCTCCAAACAAAATTTTCGCTACCAAACATTTGGTCGTGATATCAAAATGACGAGTGACTCCAAAGAAAATAACTTCAACACCGAGTTGAGACCAAATAAAATTTCGCGCTAGATTGCACATGTTATTGAATTGCCATATACATTGGACCAAATGTTTGTTACCCGTTCATACTTTAAATTTGATGGCAAATATTTGGCGACGTCACAACCAAATGTTTGGTAGGGAAAATTTTGTTTGGAGGCCGACTATGGTTTCGGCCTTATAATCTATTAATATAATACCAATGCATCTTCTAATCAATAACGGATAATTGGTGTTGTAAATCACCAAACATTTTCACCAAATACTCCTCAATGTGGTAGTATTGATTTTTCATCACACCGAGCCTCCGTTATTAATAGAAAAACATTGCGGACCGGGGTCAGATGAACGACGAGGTCGCATTTACTACAATAAATTTATTCTCGTAATTAATTATGACATGGGGTCAGACGTACTTCTTGAAATTATTTATTACAAACGGGTCGCATTACAATCCGGTCACACGAGACCAAACCAATTACGAGATTGTCGTACGAAAGTGTCAATCAAATATCGTATACACAACAACGGTCAAAGTTCATGACTCATGGCAGACATCAATGCTGTGATTATTTCGTTGGCAATGATGTACATGATGCTCCGTAAGCGGCGAATTTTGCTTGTTGAGCAGTATAAGAGTAGACAACGTTCTGCTGCACGTAGAAGGGCAACTTTCAGAAGGAACATCTTGCGATGTGCGCAGAGACAAGCGATTGAATTGCAAGCGAAACGAGCAATACTTGTACTCATGGCTGCCGGTGCATTCACCGAGGGTTTCCACGTTGAAAGGAGTGTGTGGTGCGAGCACAGAGATAGTAAGTTCTGGGAGAATGAAGTCCCGTTTTACAATGACCAACGATTCCTAGAAGCATTTCGGATGCGAAGAGGTACATTTGACCATATTGTGGACATGTCAAGGCCTTGACTTGAAAAGCAACACACTGTTATGAAAGCACCCATACCGGTTGCGAAACGGCTTGCAATAACTCTCTGGAAACTTACAAGGAACTCAGACCTTGTTGCAACAAGCAAGCTTTTTGAGGTAGGCAAGAGTACAGTTGTAGACATTTTCCGAGAGACTTGTGAAGCAATTGTTGATGTACTCTTGCCTAGATATTTGAAACGACTAACTGGCCAACGATTACAAGTCATTATAGATGGATTCAGAGACAAGTATGGTTTTCCCCAATGTGCAGGTGCAATTGATGGGACCCACATCCCAATAATTGCCCCAGAGAAAGACCACACTGACTATCAGATAACAAAGACTTGTTGCACCAAATATTTGGTAGCTCAAAAGAACTATGTTTTCAGCCATACTATTACCAGTCGGGCAACGAACCTGATTTGGTTCGGTTGAACCAGATTTGGAACAAAAATTCTCACAATGCATTGCACTTACACACTTGGATTCAAAATTTAAACCTAATTTAAACTATTATAGATAGTATTTTTTGCATTTTGTCAACATATACTTGTTCTTAGTGAACATTGTTATATTTTTGGTTTAAAAACTTTAAAAATAATTTACATATTTAATTGATTACATAATCTAATTAATTCTATTATCCTAATTAACACATAACCTCACAGCAGATATTTAAAAAACTCACAACAGATTTTTAGGCAATATCTTAAAGGCTACGAAAATGGCAAGAAAAGTTTATCCAAAACCTTAAATAAACTCTCCCGGAAGCAAAAACCCACAAAAACACTAAATTCCGATTCAGATCTGGTTCGACTGAACCTGATCTGGTTCGCAAACCAGATCAGGTTCGTTACCAGAAGTGATTACTATGGTATGAAAAATAGCTCTCAATAAAAAGGTCAAAATAAAAATGAACAGTGGACTCAGTACGTTGATCGTCCAACCAAGGAATTAATAAACATTGATTTACATAAGGCCAAAAAAAAAATTGTTTGGTTGCCCTCCACCGACCGACCCTATTTTTCTGCCCGACCCAAACTTTTTTTTATTGAAATTTTTTTTCCCTAAAAAAATATGCAAAACTTACCGAAAACTAAAAAAAAATGTTATTTTTGCTTTTTTCGATCTTCAACCCTCAAAATGTTTAGGATGTCCCAAATCACTACAAGAAGTATTTGATTGTTTTGATTTGGATGTCGCGGGCGAAGTTTTGAAGGCTGGAGCGGCCGATCGACCTAGCAGTCCGTGGAAGAGTATTAAAAAAAACAAAAACCCGACCGACCGACCCTCTCTGAAAAAAGCTGTGGAGGGCAACCAAAGATTTTTTTTTTGCCTAATGAAACAGTCAGAACATTTGATTTTCATTTTTACATGGAAGTTATTGGGCAGATTAATTTTGTTTGAAACCAATTACCCCACATATCTTGTCATTATCGTTGCAAGTCCTGCTCTCGTTTTGTAATCTTTCAATTTTTTTGTTTAGAAACTCTTATGTGTAGGCCTGCTTAGTGCAAACATTTGGTTCTGGACTGGAGCCATGTTTAAACGATGGTTTCTTTAACCATTCGTTTTTCTCGCATCAAAATTACATAAAGTAATGGAGCTGTAGAATGTCTGGAATGAAGTGTCAGTGGCCTGAATTAAGGGGTTTTCTCTGAGATGCAGTTGCTTACGACTGCGGGGTAACGATTTTTTTCATAAATAGTAAGAAATCAAACAAATGTTTGCATCCGTTTTGCGTGCTCAAATTTCAATGCACACTGAACGCATGCTTTACTAACGCGTTTGGTTAATTACGCGCCGCCTAGCTGGGTAATATATACGCGGGAAATATGCAGATGCAGATGTGCCATCAAAGTAATCAAATTTTATCCAAAAAATGCCAGTTTTGGTCGTTTTTCTTGAAAACTAACACGGTGACCATATTTTTTTATTTCAGTATTTTGAAGAGCGCAAAAAGTGCTTTAACATATGTAAAAATTAAAAAAATAAATGGAGGATTTACTGTTTTACAAGCACATAATGATCAATATTTTGGAGTTTTCCCTATACTTTGTATGTTTAATCGGGTGATTTTTTTGGGAAAATATGTACTTTTTGAAATGCCTATATCTCAAAAACGAGCATGGTAACCTATATTTTTTATTTTAGAATCGTTATCAGCACAAATAAATCTACCAAATACTAAATTTTTAAGAAAATAAATGGAGTATTTGCATCTCAGAGAAAACCCCTTAAGGGCCCTGTCAACCCTTCATTTTCAGAAATGGGTTATGGACTGTAACTCAGCGACGGATAATTAAATCCAAATCAAAGTATACATTTCTAGAAGTGGATTTGCATACAGAACATGATGGTCAGCTTATTTTTGGACCAAAATGTGAAATTATTGCCCTAAGGTTAAAAAAAGGTCAAAAAATCATGTTTTTGGCCCAAAATTTTACGGGAAAGCTATCTAAATTTTGCTTTGGTAAAATTTTAAACCATTTTACTTTTTAGAATCTAGAAAGCAATATCTAGGAACGCATTTCTCAAATTTTTGATTTTTATCTTATTTTTTGAAATATTGCCAAAAATATGTCAAAATGTGGCATATTTTGCCAAAAATGGTGTCAGGAGTGGGATTTTTGACATATTTTTGACCAATTTTTGGCGATATCTCAAAAACTAAGAAAAAAAAATAAAAAATTTGAGAAAAGCGATCCCAGATATTGCTTTCTAGATTTTAAAAATCAAATTGGTAAAAATTTTTATCGAAGCAAAATTTAGTTAGCTTTCCCGTAAAATTTTGGGCCCAAAACATGATTTTTGGACCCTAGGTCCAAAATTATGCATTTTGGTCCAAAAATGACCTGACCATCATGTTTGCAAATCCGCTTCTAGAAATGTATACTTTTATTTAAATCTAATTATCCGTTGCTGAGTTACAGAGCAAAAAACATTGATGAAAAAAGCCTTAACAGGCCCCTTAAGTCTCTACCACAGAGTAACAGAGACACTGAGCTCAAAACATGGCCCCAATTACGTAACTTGTAACGTAATATGTGGACAAAAACAAGGTCACCCGATGAAGAATGCTGCACAGCTTGTACCCGATTAAGCGTAACACACATCAAGGACGATGTCAGGATTTATCGATATTTGAGCAGGATTATTCTTTGTGTGACCTCGTTAATTGGAGCCACCGATCACGTGATCAGCAAAGAAACAGTAACCAGCGATTCTTGATAAATAGTAATCAAATGTGATGACTCGCCCCGAAAAGGGGGTCTTTGCGATAGAACGCTAAGTTTTCGAGAAACTGATGAAATTAGGGAGTAAAAAATAATGAAAATAATAAGAATTTCCAGCAGATTTTCTGTTGTAAAATTTGATCACATTGATCAATGTCAATAAGTAAGGTGTCATTTTAAAGCTGAAAATTGATATCAACTGCAAAGTCCCTTCTTTCGGGGTGAGCCATCACAAATGAGCTATAAGGTATATGGAGATGTGTCAGGCCCTGTCTTTACTGTTTCATTAGGCAAAAAAAAATTGTTGTCTTGCCCTCCAGGTAAAATTTTCAAATGGGTCGGTAGGTAGGCTTTTTTTTTTTTTTTTTTTTAAAGATGTAAAATTGCACATGATAAGCAAGAGGAATATACTTAATTTTGATGTCCATGGACAAAAGCAAGAGTACTATTAATCCTAGAGTATGTTTCACATGAAAGATGACATCACTGCAAGAACAAGTCAAATATTTTGTTTTCTGTTCTATGTGCAGATGTACTTCCCTATTCACTGGATGCTACCGCACTGAAGACAGTTTTGGTCCCTTTTCGAGCAGTGATACAAACTGCGTAACCGTCCATGTTGTTTCTCCACGGAATCAACGTTGATCAAAACAACGTGCAGTTTGGGCTAGTTTTGTTATATCCAGCGAAGTGCAAAAAGAACTGATATATATATACCAAAATATTTAGGGGGCTGGCATTTTCTTCGGAAGGGGGGGGGTCCCAAATATACTGGGGGGGGGGGTCATAGATTTTTTGACATGAAAATAGGGGGGGTCATAAAATTTTCAGCTTTCGGATAGGGGGGGTCATGAAAAAAATTGTCAAGTCACTCCGCTTTTTTGGGGACCCCCCCCCTTCCGAAGAAAATGCCAGCCCCCTTATACTTTCATTTTTTTTTGTCAACAGCGAAAAATACTGCCCCTAGAGTTGAAATTTGGAGTTTAATTTATGTATTTACAGATTCAATAGAATATTGATTTAAAAAAAAATATTTATCTGCAATCTATGAAGTGAAAGCAATCAAAGCATGATGGGAAGGTCCTGATAGCTTCTTTACTTTCTTTTCTTTTTTGCTATGCCTCTACATGTATAATGTGCTGTAAACTGATGGAGACCAATAAATAACTAGTAGGTTTCATCCATACTCAGTAATGCATTGATAACATATCAATTCCTTTCTATGGCAAAAGTAACATTTAATTTAGCCCATTTGAGACTATATAATATTCCTAAACGAGAGCATCAATGATGCATAAGACCTTTGCAGCGTAAATTTTTGGTTTGTTTAACTATGAAACAAATTTGTATCCTAATATATACTTCCATTAAATCGAATGGCAGGCTCTTAAACGTTTTGTTTAAAAATTTACTACTGTTGATTTGGATCACTGTTATAATTGAAAAT
>JXSR01S016830.1:46542-60989 GCA_000969725.1 Ophiothrix spiculata | reverse complement strand
AAAAAAAAATTGGGAAAATACAATTAAATGTGTTGCTCTGATATTGTCAGCAAAATGAGTGGAAAGTGTCGATTTTCAAAATTGAGTTTTTGATATATTTTAATTCTCTAAAATCTCAGCTTTCAAACGATTATGTCATACATTTTCTATAATCTTCATTTATAGATCGAAATACAAGGCAGTACACTCAAAATCTGGCAGTAACAAATTGTTGCAAATCAATTTGACCATAAGTTGTTAAGATAGTTACCTTTTTACAAATATTCTTATCGCAATTTTTAAAGAAAATACTATGATTGTCAATAGTCAAAGAGAATGTATAATTTCACGCCTTCGTGTATGGCAAAAATTATAATGTGTCCTATATGAGTAAAATCTTGTAATGAATATGAAATACTCCGTCACGGTATTCTCGAAAAACAGTAGCCTTTAATTTAAGCACCTAAGTAGTTTATGTATTTAATTTGGACAAATTTCCATTATTTTGTATAAAAAGAGCACGATTAAGGGACACATTTATGCAAGATTAAAAACACGAACTTAGCTAGGTCTACTTGAAATGCAATTACTTTTCAAATAGAACCAATAACTAGTGCAACTGAAAAGGAAATGGCTGAGTGGTGAGTTTCAATTAAAGCATTATCTTTCATTAACCTTCTCTAAAAATTCTGTATTTGAGGTAAAATGACATACACAATTAAATGTTAGAAAGCCGGTTGGGTATGGCAGCATTGCTGAAAGAGTTTTATACTGGTACCTCAGTTAACTTTTCCATTTTTGTAATCTTGTTCTCTTGCCAAGTTAGACCAGTTGAAGGGTTGTACCCGAAACGTTGTTGTACCAGTATAAAATTCTATCAGCACTGCTGTCACACCCAACGGGCTTTCTGACATTATATTTCTTAAAGGCCATCTTTTAGCACTTTCTTTTTTTCAGCCATCAGTTACAAAAGTGTAATTAATTCAAGTGAAAAACACATCGTTAATAATTGTGTAATGTTAATATAATATGACCACTTATCAAACAGAAATAACTCTGTACCTCGGCTTGATGGTTGCGACTGATTAACAGTACAAAAATGTTGTTGTTTTTTCTTTTTTTGTCATGTATACTAAAAATGATTAATAGGTTTCATCAATTTTGGGTGCATTCCATGTCAGGTAATTTAAATTTAACTAACCAAATTCAAGCCAATCGACAAAAATGCCTAATTGTCTCTTAATCATAAAAAAGTCAATACCGTTAAGATAATGTCACATTGAATTTTCATAATCATTAATCAGAAATTTTAACTTTCATATCATATTCTTTCATTACCACTTTGACTATTTTTAATTACATACAGAACCTCTTGGAGTTTATGATGACAAGCCTGTTATGTTTGTCGTATCCATTTCAGAAAAAAGCTACAATATGCGTTTGATATGTTCAAAATCAAATTGTGTTCATATCTACAGCACTAGCTGCATGTAATGCCTGTAATCAGAGTACAATTAAACATGATATAATCAATTATAACAGTCTAACCTGTGTGAGTGTTCTTGTTGCTGACACTCAAATGTTTTAATTATAAACAAACTTGATTTGAATAGGCAAAAGAAGCTATATTAGAATCGTAGTCTCCACCTCATTAAGTAGATAGGTTTACAAGAAATGCCTTGCACTTCATCATTATTGCGTCATACATTTGTATAGCAATACATTTTCATCGGTCAAAATGAAATTGCGTATTCGGTTATAATTGATAATTATATTATTTGTATTATACATTTCGCCTGCTCCAATGTCGAATGGGAAATGTCACAACAGTTGCGCTGGGAGGTATAGACAATAAATTGTGAATACGGAAAGGGTCAGTTGTATTGTAGAAATTGAAATATCATCATCAATTTAATCAACGGAAAGATGCATCAATATGTTTATAACAAAAGAAGGTTATTTTCAAAACCCACGTGGTGTTATTCTTTCAACAGCCATAATTAGGTCAGAATTGCTATCTGGATGTAAAAGTGTCATCAGTGACGCTTTCTGGAAAACAATATGCGTTTAACATGATTGAAAAGTACGTTTTATGAAATGCATTAGATGTCATAGTGCATGTCTTAAATCTTAGTTGTTCCATTTTCTTGGGAAAAAACCCACACAATTGAATACGTAAAATAAGTTGATACAAAATGACAAAATGTCACTTAGAACGTTATTATATGCAGACGATAAATTAGTTTTACAAGGTCATTACAAATATGTTTCAACTC
Organism: Ophiothrix spiculata; assembly: GCA_000969725.1. Taxonomy (NCBI): domain Eukaryota; kingdom Metazoa; phylum Echinodermata; class Ophiuroidea; order Amphilepidida; family Ophiotrichidae; genus Ophiothrix; species Ophiothrix spiculata. The sequence goes on along the minus strand of JXSR01S016830.1, from coordinate 58,734 downwards.
AATTCTAGATTAAAACTGCTCAACTGTCAATTTCCTATGCATTTGTGTAAACATATATGTATATTTATATTTTTTGAAATGAAAAACTCAGATTTGGATAGTTGAGCCAGTTAGGGTATTTATTATGAGTTATTTATTAGGAACTCGACGATTTCTGACGACAGAGCTCGACGCTATGTATGAAACAATTTTCTTTATAAAGGCATGACTTCTACTCTTCCACCAAACAAATGAAAGTAAATCTACAAGTGTCACCTATGCAAATTGAATGACGTAACTCTATTCTTTCAATACAAGTCTTTATTTCAATACACTTGTTGAAATTGTGTCTGAAATTATTTTTGGTTAATTTACGTAATCAATTAATGTATCACTTTAACGAACAAATGATTTCAGGAATAGAGTAAAGCAAATGTCTGATATAGGAAACTATCGTGCGCAAATTGTTATTTCTATAAACGACTTGGAACATATATATACACAACACAAAGTAATTTGTTTCAAGGATCATAAAATTAGTGCCAGTTTAAATATGGCATTACATATTGCGTGGTGGCATTACATATTGCGTGGTTTGAAGTCTTTGTGACGACTAATCTATCTGATGTTTTATCTGATTTAAGAAAGAACTATATAAAGTGAAAGGTTGCTAGTATTTGCAAATGCACTTTCCATTTTCTATCGAAAGAAATAAGAATGTAGACAATATGTTACACTGACTTTAATAGTGTATGTAGTTTACGTTAAGGTAAACCAAAGAAATATGTTTGTAATTTACAAATACCATTTTTATCTGTTTTTCTATATGTCAAGGCCATATCAACATTTAATAGGAATCACAACAATATTTCATAATTTTAATTTGATAACAACGCTTTAATGAAGAACATATACGGAGTACTATAATTTGGTTCTTTTAATAAGGTGGATAAATCTTTCGTAAATTAAGTTTGGTATATATGAAATTTATAGTTACTATACATGTATGATAAGAAAATGTAAATACACTCCAAACTTTGTCAATATTGCTAAGCAAAGATATCATCTTAAAGTTTAGTCAAAGTTGAAATATATAAATACCATGAATTAATTTTTTATTCTCTACAACTCTTCACATTAATTAAAACCACTTTTATCATATCTCGGATTATTAAGACTGATAAAATGTATGTTCTGGGATCATTCACAATGAATGAATATGAATGAATATGTTGAATTACAGATGTTTACGGTTGTTGAAGAATAGTTTTAATTAGCTTACTAGTAAGTAACCCTCCCAGCGCATCAAAATTGGTGATAGCGACATTTCTTTTCTATACTACATGTGTATGAACAAGTTATGCTCTTTCTGAGTGTGACACAATTATGAACAAGCAATGTCCTTTCTGTGCGAAATATAATCATTAGTAAGCTACAATTTAAGTGAGAAATTTATTTAACCAGCAAATGAAAAATTTAAAACTAACATAACAACTTGGAATTCCTATGGACTCAAAATGCATTCATTGATCACGTAATTTTCTGATCATCTTTTTACATATAAATCCATGATTCGTGAATAACTCGCATCTTTTATCCGAGAAATTCTTAAGTAAGTTTTCAAAGTGCACAATTCAAAAATACCAACAAGAAAAACATCGCCTAATACCACCATAAAATTTGATGAAGATGGTAGCATCGGGACGTAAATAACGTCTTTATACAATTGCCTTCATTATTATCAATCTGTAATCTATTACAAGATGAATAATACACCACTACTACACAACGTCCTCTATTTCCAACGAATCCTGACGAATGAACGGGTATATGTCCTGTCAAAATGAGCAAGGGCTTTGAATTTGCTCTATATGCAAACACTAATAACAGCTTGATAGAGCCTTTTCCCGAAGATTAATGCAATTGAAAGTATAAATATCTAATCAGAAGACTTGTTAGCTGTGTCGGTGCTAGAGCCTTACGACCTGTTGAATATGATTTCAGAGCAAATTGCTTCGCCAAACAGCATACATTCGCTTCTGAACGTAGAAACTACATGAGCTTCGATTCTGATCAAGAACTGTTTAAGTAAAATAAATCTGCATGTTCCATGTTTGAATACTCAAAATAGAAATAAAAGTAACTTTGAACTATTTAAAGGTAGGTATTCCGATCTGGTGACAAATTTAACATTCACTTTTTTCATATTTGAATGACGGATCATCACCAACATAATGCAATTGTAAAGTTTCATTTGCATACCTTGAGCCAAATTAATGCTACTGGCAAATATGCGCATAAAAGTGGCTCATACAAGCATAAAGGATATTTCCTTTTTATTAACAAAATATTAGGGTAATTTAGCACTTTTGTGACCATATCTCTTAAATAAAACATAATATGGGCGCGAAATTGTACAGGGATTATGAGAAAAATATGTGCTTTCATGTGGTATCAAAATCTCAAATTTGATTTTGTAAGTGAAAGTGATCGGAACACACACCTTAAAATATTTTTTATGCAAGTATATAAACCATGTTAATGCAAGGCATGGAGGGAGTGGTCATTAGGAAATCATAGATGTATCAAAATGGTTAAATGTGTATTACAATTGATTTCAGGAGCCAAAAATTGTTTTCATACAACCCAAACAAGTTAATATATGATACGTTTTTTGAAAATGCCGCTGTCAATCTCTGTTTTCACCTAAAGAAGTAAAATTACTATTTAGGCAATTACAAATATTATTTTTCACCCTTTTTTTTTTTATTTTCTATTTAGGCAATTACAAATATTATTTTTCACCCTTTTTTTTTTTATTTTCCGGCCTTTTCTAATTTATTCAACGGTTAAACACTTCATTGGTAGTATATTAGAAGCAAGACATAACTGACATATTGCTACTTTTGACAGTAGTAGTGTTTACAAAGCAATGGCTTCAAATAAGAAGAGAAGTTAATGACAAAGATGTTCCGGTTACGTGTTGTTGTATTTCTATAATGAGACCTGTCGATTATTATCCTGATGGATGCGAGATAATCATACTGGCGGCATTTTGCGCCCTCGAATTAATTGCACTCGTCAATATTACTTACGTAGCGAGTTAAATTCACGTTTAGTACAGAGCAAAGTCTGTGTACTTGCTATTAAAGGTATTTCTTGATTTTTTAACAGTGGAGGTTAGGGAAGGGGAAGGTATTTTCTCTTAGTTTGATGTTTTATCAATTTCAAAATGTAATTTCAATTCCTACAATGAATGACCTAAATAGTTTTTAAACACCTTTACTACTTCCATAGTTCACTGGTCAAAATTGTTTACAGCTTGCTGGTCAATAAGTCAGGATAACCACGAAGATAATCCTGGGCATCACCTTTCTGAAGTAAAAAAAAAAAAAACACCTGGGAAAAAACAATTAAATGTGTTGCTTTGATATAGTCAGCAATTAATATTTGAGTTGTGCTCTTGCAAAATGAGTGGAAAGTTGCGATTTTCAAAATTGAGTTTTTGATATATTTTAATTCTCTATAATCTCAGCTTTCAAATGATATATGTCATACTTATTTTTCTACAATCTTCATTTATAGATCGAAATACAAGGCAGTACACTCAAAATCTGGCAGTAACAAATTGTCGCAATTTTTTTTTTATAGTTACTGATTACTATAGTGCAGATATCGAAACGTGATCAATTACTCGTGAATAATTGCACTTCCCGGCCAAAATTGGCCTTCAAAACGCGAGGTATAGTTTCACACTTATGTATTAATGCGTTTTATTTAAAAAAACGAAATTTGATATTTTCATCATATGTTTACTTATGTCATTTATTCAAAATATGCAATCGCGACATTCCGCTCATTTTGCCAGAACACCACTCATGAATAACGTGGGTACCTTCATTCTTGTTTTTTCCCTCTAAGAAATTATCCGTACATCACCAAATTGACAATTGAGACAACAGTTCGACGACTTGACATTGACAGGCCACAATGGTATAGGGTAGCACTGTCACAATTGTTTTCCGGTTAATTCAAACAAAGGACTTAAAATACAACTGCAGGTCAATCAACCCTCAAATGACACAAAAAAGATACAACAACAAAATCTGTAAGGATATTTTGGATTTAACGAATTTGAACCAAGAGTAATGCTTTGTGGTAGTTCAAGGCAAATCCAATATCAAAATCAATATATTTTCTAATGGAGGCCCAAGATGTCATATTCTAAGTAGCAAGATAAAGAAAAAGATGCAAATATATTCTAATAAAACAATCAAACATCACTCTTACCATATTATGCATCATTACTTTGTCCTTGACGTAACGTTTTGATTTTTCTGATATTGTCAAGACCAAGAACTAAAATCCAATAAAAAATGTTTGATTAAATCTTGAAAAAAAAACCACCCAAAATTTCATTTACTTTATTGCACACTTGAATAAATGCAATTAAGGGCGCCGTCCTTTTTTCAACAACGAGAGGCTCGAATGCCATGTTCACTGCAGATTTTGCATACTAGAAATCAGAAAGCGGAGGCGCTTTCATGAACAGAGATGAGGGACAATATCATTTATCTGGCCTTTATGGCCAATTTTTGACTCCTGTCAACACCGGAAATGGCAAAACTTGACAAGCGTCGTCAGTTACCAGGAAAAGTTACAACCAAATAAGTGATGAATAAGACAACAGCTTGTTGTCGAAACGTCCATGTAAGTCCACAATGTTTTGGATCAGTCGTAAGAACCAGCTCTTGATGCTTTAGCTATATAAGAGCTAATTGATATCACTAGTGACATTGGCCCTACTGAAGAGTCATTTGAAATAAATGGTGACATCAGCCTGTTATAGTTTTAACTCTGCACCTATAGTGTTATACCTCCAACTTAACTTCTGCTCACAAGAAACTCTACGATGAAATATCGAATGCACCAATAATATAAAGACGTTCGAAATTATGGAAGGCTTAGTCATATAAATCAGACCATAAGATTAGTTAAAATGTGGGCCCAGTAAGCTAGAGATCGTGTAAGATTTAATAAACGATTTCTCATTTCTTCTGATTTTATTTCAACTTCAGAAACTAAGTTAGTACATTAAAGTTTGACTACTTGGGCAATACGGTTCAAAATTATGCATTCCTTTCTTAATGAATGATCATTCAGGTTTTTTTCTTTACCACTACTAATTCTAAATTGACTGTTATAAGAGTCACGTGATTTCAAACGTCATAAAAGTTTGAAATTTGTACCACAAAATTTCAGTTAGGCGTGTTCAGTTGACATTGTCTCTAGTTGTACTGGATAACCGAGTTTTCACTCTAAGATTAATTCCATCCATGAATTCCATCTAAAGTTGCATAGAATGTGCAATGCCGAGAGCTCATACTTATGCAAATACCAAAATTCGAGACAGTACAACGAATGAGTTTACTTAAGAGAATTGCATTCTTGTACATATTGTAAACATTTTGTAATTAAAACGATTTATTCTTAGAGTATGCGAGGTACTAACAATTCCGAATCTCAGCACCAATAATTCTCAATCACACATGGATGTCAATATCTTGTCATGAAACCAGGTCTGCGGATGAATATGTGGGTCGAGTTAAATCAAGATTATAATAATTCTCGTTATAAAAATCGATTTCGTCAAAAGTACTTGTTCAGAACATTTAAAGAATACTTAAGCGTGATTAACAAATACTACCTATCAATCACATAATTATGTGATGGCTTACCGCGAAATATGGTTGATTTTAAAATTTCATGTGTAACAGCATTTTCTAAGATTTTAAATGACATCTTACTTGTTGAAAATGATCAAGGCTGGAAATTATTATTATTTTCACCAGTTTGTTTAAAAGTGTTCTGTCGCAAAGTACCTTTTTTCGGGGTGACCATCACATATAATGATTTAAAAACTGCTTCTTGTACATTCCATTAAGTACATGGACAAAAAAAAAGGGAGACTAATGTAAGAAATGTAATAATAATTCATACACTCTGCATTAAGTATGCATTAAAATTGTAAATCTAATTGGACAGTTGGTATACTTATACGCATTCACTAATCTTGTTGCACGCTGCGTATTACGTAGTGCGTTGTACAATTCTGTGTACGAGTAAGCGTAAAGTGCTCGCGCTTGTATGTCAAGTTTCAGTTTAAACATATTAAAAGAAAGGTAAATCCAAATTACAATGGTTAACATGGGACGATGAATATTTGTATTTCTATGTTTTTTGAAATAGCAAACACATGTTTGAATAATTATGCTGTTTAATTTCTTTACCATTTATTCCCTAATCATTCTCGTGTATGAATTAGATTGATAACTGCTCTTTACTTGGCGCTAGTGGAAGTGTACAAAAATAATGCACCTTGTGCTGAAGTCGAAGTTGTTCAACTCACTCGGCTGCGCCTCGTGAGTGTGGACAACTCCAACTTTAGCACGCGGTGCATTATTTTGTACAATTTTACTCGCGTCAAGTAATACGCAGTTATTAATGGAGATTTGTTTTAATTCTAATTGGAATTCAAAGTTACCAATAATTCGAACTTTTGTTGAAGTAGCAAAGAATATGATAAAATATCAACAAAAACACACACACACACACACACCCACACACCCAACACACACACACACAAGCAAACAAACAAACAAATATTAAAGAATATATCTTTTCACTACAGCAGCTGGTTATTATTATTTTTTGTTTATTATTATATTCTAGTTATTTGTTTTCCTTTTCTCTTTCTGCCTTCCTATAGTCGAGAAAAAAAGTCCCATCTTATATTGATAAAACAATAAGTTTTACGCGATAAACTCGGCAATAATCATGATAATAGTCTACATCCATAAGAAATATTTGAAGTTCCAGATATTGATATTGTTATGTTTACAATATTCCATTAAAATCACTTAACTAAAGACTATTCTTCTCTTAATCTTTTTTTTTTCTGAATAATTACAGTTTCAAGCTAAGATAAGCAAAACAAGATTTGTAATTATTCTTTTGCAGAGACAGTGATAACGGCAATCATGACATTTATGTCAATCAATGGAATTCACATGAAAGCATTTTGTGACGAACCATGAGAATTACAAGTGGGTGTGTGGTTCTTATTATTTCCTATTGCTGGTTTAACAAATGTCCCATTTCCAAAATAATATAGTTGTGTCCCGCGCAAAAAGAGCATTTATTCTGCTTATTGTAGTTAGACTTAAACACACAGTCTACCAATGCTAATATTCCCTAACAAAGGTAAGCCGTTAAGTTTACTTCAATGAACTACTTTTATAGTATTGCTTTTTGCAAGGAATATTAAACAATTCAGATTAACACGAATAAGTCTTTCAACGCATGGAAACTGATAAATGATCTCAAGCAAACATTGGTTGAATTAAACCAGCACCATCAGGGATACGATAAAAACTGGTAATAATCAATGTGGGCCGAGTCAAAATCTTTAATCTTATGTTCTCGAAATCGCACGTCAGATTTAGAAAGATTAAAAGTAGCTGCAACGAAATGTCAGTGTAAAAATGCTAAACGTAAAAGTGTCATAATAACATTTTGTACTTAAAAACGTTTTCTTGAAATATTATCATATTAGTATCTTTGTAGCTGCTTCAAAATCGGTTTACTAAAGTAGTTATTCCAATTTTAAGCAGTACAGTTGGATTGTCGGGTAAACTGCAGTAATACCTTGTCTAATGAGAGCAGTTTTATTGTTGAATGAAATTGATGTCTTGATGAGAACAGTTGGATTGTTGGGTAAAGATTTAATGCAAATGTCTACGGATGCAGTAACATTGTCGGTTATTGAGTGAAAATGAATACCTAGTTTAACCAGCGTGCTATCTTAAGTGAATATGTAAGACATAATACTGAAATAACTGTTAGAACATAAACTAATTTCAGGGGTGTAAGCACCTTACCCAATGTTACGTTTTTGCAAGTTTATTTTGTACCGTAACTTTTTAACAAAGTGCTTAAAGTTAATAAAAATATACATTTCCAGAAAGAAATTGTCACAAGGAACATGATGGTGATGTTGACTTTTGACCAAAAATCACGAAAAACACATTTTTTGGCCATTCGGGCTTCCAACCAAGCTAAAAATATATTTTTTTTAATTACCTAGGAATTTTAATTCTAAACACCCACTCGCATGTTGCGTCTATTTTACTTTTTAGGATTTTTGCCAATTGTTTGATTTTCATGCCAAATAAGGTAAAAAAATAACCAATAATAATGGAAAAAAGTGAATTTTTGAACTTATTTGGCATGAAAATCAAAAAATTGAACAAAATCCTAAAAAGTAAAAAAAGACGCAACATCCGAGTGGGTGTTTAGAATTAAAATTCCCATTTCTAGGTCATTAAAAAAAATGTTATTGTTAGCTTGGTTGGAAGCCCAAATGGACAAAAATGTGTTTTTCGTGATTTTTTGTCAAACATTACCATCACCATCATGTTCCTTGTGAAAATTCCTTTCTGGAAATGCATACTTTTATTAACTTTAAGCACTTTGTTAAAAAGTTATGGTACAAAATAAACTTGCAAAAACGAAACATTGAGTAAGGTGCTTACACCCCTGAAGTTAACAATAAAACGTGTTTTCCTATATTTATGAAATATTGAAAAAAAAAAATTCTATGCGCGGAATTAAAAATGGAATAATTAGTGTTTCTATATCAGCTCTTCATTGCCTTTTTTCATGATATGGTCAAGTAGTCTATTCTGATTGACTAGCTTTGTTTGTTTGTTTCAAGTAGCTGTGACTGCTTTTTGATTAGTGCTCAATCTGAGATAGAAACTTACAGATTTAGAGAACGCTGGACCTGATTTGCGATGTTGTCAAACTTTAAAAGATAATTTTATAAGTTTTAAATCTTAGTTTTACCTAACCTAGCTCTTTTTAAGTTACAATCTGCTAGTGGTGAAGCATAATACGATTGCTATGTCTATCTGTTGCCCTGTCATACAAACTACAGAAGACAGAGACGCGTGATTGTTCACGTCATACTACAACATAGCAGTTAAACTGAAAACACATTAATACTGATAGATTTCGAGTTGGCGTGGGTTTGTTTGACATTGTCTCCAATTTTTCTGGATAACTAGAGTCTCCACTTAAGAATAATCATTAATATCGTCTTGCAAAGAATGTGTATTGTTTGGCGCTCATACTCATGTAAACGCTAATATTCCGTCAAATAAGCAGAACGGGTGAGTTTACTTTAGAGAGTTGCCTTTGTGATTTGTCATACACATTTGCTATTGAAACGATTTATCTTGAATATATTGAATGTACTAACAAAGCAAAATCTCAGCACCAATGCCGAGTCGAATTAAAATAACGAGGCACATTTACAAATATCGGTTGAAATTAATTTAGAAGTGCATCTTTAGAGAATGTTAATGTACCTACAATTTATTGCATAAGAGGGTATAATGGTATTTGGTTTTTCGCTTCTCGAATTTTAAAGCTGCAATATTTCTGTAAATTGTATAATTTGTAGTCGTAGTTGTGACATCAAGGTGCAGGATTGCACCGTTATAAAATAATGAATGGGACATTGCCATTGAATGGGGTAATTTTGATAAAAAGCACAAACTTGCATCTGACTCAGGAATAGTGGTAGTGATTATTTTGTTTTAATGGATTATACAAAAAAAAGGGGAAAACACACATATATAACAATAATTAAACCCGTGATCAAAAAACGATGCTTGTCAAGAAAAAAGTAATAGTTAACAGTAGAAAGGTCATTTCGTGTACCATTCTTTAATTTTAGAAGGCAACAGCACTTGTTAACATAGCTTAAGCTTATAGAACACATAGGGCCAAATCATAGTCGGCCTCCAAACAAAATTTTTCCTACCAAACATTTGGTCGTGACGTCAAAATGACGAGTGACTCCTAACAAAATAACTTCAACACCGAGTTGAGACCGAACAAAACTTCGAGCTAGATTGCACATGTTATTGAATTGCCTTATACATTGGACCAAATGTTTGTTACCCGTTCATAGATTAGATTCGATGGCAACTATTTGGTGACGTCACGACCAAATGTTTGGTAGGAAAAACTTATGTTTGGAGGCCGACTATGATTTGGCCCATACACATATGTCTTATCAAACTCTGTCGGATGCTGCTTAGTAATCTTATTTTAAGTTCGTGTCTTTTCACCCATGTGCAAAAACAATATCAATCAATTTAAATGGGAAATGCTGCAGCAAATCTAATACTCCTCCAGGAACTAGCTTAAGTTGCTCTTTTTCCGTCAACATAACCTTTCAGTTATGGAACGCTAAAATTGATTCAGAAGGCAGTCGTTTGCAAATCGGCAAAACTGTCCATTGTTAAATCAAATCAAGTTGGGTCAATAACATCAAGACTGTGTAACCATAATTATTTTCACTAATGTTGATTGACTTGACTTTTTATCTACCTGCTAACAGAATATTTTGTATCATTTTGGTAACTTCTTGACAAAAGCAAAAGCAAATAATCCTATTTAAATAAGCCATCCTATTTGCTAAGCCGTCCTCTAACACTTACGAATATAAATTCTTAAAACAACGAACCACATTTAAATAAAGGCAAAGTCATTATTATTATATAACAGCAAATGATACTTTTTATAACGGTGGATATATTTACCTGATAACAAAGGTTTGTCATTATTATTTTCCCCAAGTGATGATGTCTTGTTCACCGAATAAAAATGTACTTATTGCTGATATAAATACAACCGGAAATTTCTATATAAATCTGATCAACATTAAGCGAGGTTATAAATTTGAGCAATTTATTTTCAAAAGTTCTCCTGTATTGCTAAAAAGGAGTCAATCAATATAGATCCAAAGACAAAAGTACAATTATCAGTATTCCAGTTATTCATAGGTAGAAGGAAATTTATTGCAGTTTAAAAGCAGGTGTTTCATCAGTGTAGGTGAAGATTTATTTGAAGAAAAAGATGAAAAAAGATTAAAAGAATACCCAAACACACACTATGGATACAAGTACTATTCTACTTGTTTGAATAATGTACATTTTATGCAGCCGTTGGAAATCTATGTCAGTGCGAAGGACTAAATTGCTGCAAGCTGCCAAAGTTAGATTTAGTTAGTTTGAATTGTAAAATAAAAATTCACCGCTAAGCTATGGCTACAATACTTCGTATGGACGGTAATAAACAGGGACCGGACAATTATTTGACCATTTTTCTTCAAATTTTAACGTCGGCTGTTTTGCGAAACTAGTTTGTAGGTTCATGAACCCGATTGTACCTGATATGCGAATTTGTAACCGTTCGTACGAACGTCTTATGGGCAATTGCGACTATAGTTATAATATTTGCACTTATGTTTATCTTACAGTATGTGATACAAGGGCAGTCCTCATTTTTGAGTAACAACAATGGTCACTTTTGTGGTTAAAAAAGGAGTGTTTTATTTAAATACACTAGCTTAAATTTGAAGAGTTGACCTGCAAAACGGCTACCATCCATTTTGCACAAAATGTGTCGCAAAATTCTTGATAATGATTTTAGTAATTCTGTACGAATATGTCTTTAAAAATAAGGTGTAATTTAGATAACTCATGAAATAGATTTTTTTTTTGCTGTAAGCCGTTTTGCGGGGAAACTCATCAAATTTTAACTTAAGAACCACCTATCTTCCAAATTTTTTCAAAATGTCTTTTTCAATTCTTCATTAGACCATGATGTACTTTATAAATACCAAGTTTCAACATCAGGTTATGTTTAATAAAAAGTTACCATATATGGGCATTTTGCTGTTTTATGCCCATATATGGTCATACAATAACCATATTTAGGCATGAAAGTGGCATTTTTGGGATTTTAACCCACTAAGCGAGATGTTTTAAACAAAATGTTTTGCCAGGATGATGCACAAGTTGAAGGTCTGTATGAATCTATCAAATACTAATTTTTTTGAAAAAATGGTCTCTAAGCTGTTTTGCAATTCAGATCTTCATTTGTGTTTTAAAGGCCCTTATTTTATAATTTCACTTGACTGACGAATAGGTTCATCTTAGAGGAATCCTTTTTTTTTTGTAAAACAATCGAAATAGCTATATCTTATTGATTTTTTATCTTCCTTTGTAATAGAATTAAAGTTTTTTTATTAGTGGAGATTAGATGAGTTCGAAATTGTCTATGTAATAGGAAAAAATA
>JXSR01S016830.1:11971-28233 GCA_000969725.1 Ophiothrix spiculata | reverse complement strand
AATCTTTCTTTAGGCAGGGTAGCCCCTTCAATGATAAACACTGATTTCCAAGGACGCCCTGCAAACAATAGTGTAATGTAAACCATTTACATGGTAGTTGAACATAATTAAAACATCATAGTTTTATATATATATATGGTACATGAAGTATACATGGTATAAGCATGGGAAAATCAAATAATATTTAAGAACATTTTATAACACAAAGTTGTTTCAATTGATTGACACTATAATCAGAAAAGTTACATCTAACTTCAACAGGAAGATTGTTCCATATTCTTACTGCATGAGAATTAAAAGTTCTATTTCCTGCACCAATATTCCATTTAGGTTCATAAAGACAGTTGTTACTTCGACTTCTAGTACCCTTAGAATGAATATTAGACATAAAAATGAACTGAGAAGAGAGATATTCAGGTGATATACCTTCCATGCATTTCAAAATCATTTGAATCGATGGATTACCTCAACGCGTTTAATATTAAATATGTCCACTCTTATCAGAATGATGATGCGAGTAATCATCCATTTGGGCAATATTGAATTAAACAATTGTTGAATGCAATGAAAAAATGTCAATATGTTGGGTAACAAAACTAATACTGATAATTCAAAATAGTATATTGAGGGAAACCTTTAAAGTAAGTTTTGAGACAAGACTATTTTTAGACCAAAAGACGTGTCTCTGTGCAAAAACGATTTAAAAGTCATGTTTTAATGCAAGACACTTGTATGAGATATGTTTTCTAAGGCTTTTATGTTTGAACAAATGTCTGGCAAGAAACGGTGTTTTTATGTCTTAGATAATGTCGTAACTATTGTTTGTGGCAGTAATTCCTTAACGCGTACTCGGAGACGTAAGCGTAGACACGGACTGTTACTTCATTAAAAATGTACGCCCGCGTGAGATACTACTTCGTGAACAATACGCGGTAACGAATTAAATCCACAGATACCAGTTGTATTTTATTTCATTTCTATTATTCGAGACCAATTTATTTATTTTTTTTACTTCTTGAGATATGACTGATTTGAATTGTATTAAAGCTAAACATAAAATCTGAAGACGTCCGGAAGAAACCAGAATATTTATGTAATTTATTGGGCACATATTTCATCACGTTTGCATCATTTTGATTTATAATTACCTGCAAATGATTGCAATAATGGTGATACAATTTTGAGTTTTGAAAAACACGTTTGATCTAAGTTGTATTTAAGTTGTATTTCATAATGAACACACATAATTCACAGTTTGCTAAGTATTGTGATTACTTGTTGATACAATGATATCTCGTTATAGGCAAATTTAATCTAAAAATGATATTTAAAACAATGTTATTATCAAATATCGTAACAGGTAACTGAAATATGAGTTTGTTTTAGTGGTTTTGTTTTTTCAAATTAAGTTATCCTTATATAAAGCCGGTGCAAACTACCACGTGTATCAAAAAAAATGTGCATGGATTAAAACTGATCTTGACCTTGATAAAAGCACCAAATCATAAATTTCTTGTTATTGTAGTAAAGCAAATTTAATAAGCTTTAAAATGCAGAAAAAATGATAGAAATCGGATGAAAAATAAAAAAGATCTGACTTATTTTGAAAATATAAAAGGATCCTTCCGTGAACTTAATAGAATTGATATTGAGTATAAGCTATAATGTGACGTTGTCAATCACAACCAGAAGGAACAAGACAGCAGAAACACAACGACATGACCCCTACAAATTTACGATATGTGGATTATGTAAGATCTCTTCTATTTGTCATGAATAAGTATTTTTTATATAAGGTATATACACTGGTGTAAAACTGGGGATTATTTGGTTCAGTTTCATCTAAAATCACCAAATTTGGTCCTAATACGATGTCTTTTTGATTTCTGGAGAGCGTCAATAGGCCGCAATTTTGTACAAATCCAATATGGCGACCACCTACTCGATCAGATTAGCAATAAAAACGCCTCATATTTATACATTTCAATAATTGAGGATCATGTATCCCGAATAAATTAGCTTCATAGGTAACAACAGACAACCTTCTCCCTTAAAATCAAAATCCATGTCATGGCCCTCAATCATAATGGGCGCCAAAATATATTTTTAATCAAAACTAGAGTAGAGTGGCATAGGACAATATTAGAAACAGAACATATTCAAAATAACAAATCGAAAGTGGCTTGTATTGTAAGAACAGACCAAATTGTGAGTAAACCACACACACAGCAACAATATAACCGTAAGTTCTAATCAACTACTTTTTTGGTGAAATGTGGAAATGTTTTGATAATAAACATGATAAAGTTATTCTGTAACAAAATAGTGTTTCGAAAGAAAAATATCAAGATGTAGATACTCCAATCTTAAATTTAGATTCTGTCTGGAATATCCTGCTTGACAAAAAATCCTTGTGACGTCATTGATCATCAGATAATGTCACAAAGACAAACAAATGAACTTCAAGAACTACAGGTACGTAATTTAAATAAGTTCTCTAGAAGTATTAATTTAATCAACCAATTTTATACATGCGAATGTATGTTATACTTACTTTATTTTGAAACAACTCTTCATTGTTCGGCTTGAGCATTGTGATCACTATTCATGACTTTGGAGAGTGTACAAAGGAATGACAACGAAGGAATTGTTGAGAAATTGATTTAAACAACGGAAACAGCATTATTGCGCTCGTGCTTGTATACAGAGCTTAGTGAAAGAGTTAGTGAGTTAAAATATCTAGACCAAGATTTCTGATCAACTACTTACTACTTCCTTTGTTAAAGTCTGGGAGGAGGTTGATGTTTTGGATAGTATGAAAACTATTGTACTGCTAAGTTGAAGAGTGTAGTCAAAGAAGTTTGTATTTTATATTTTGGCAAAATGAGTTTTCGGCCGATTTAAAAGCATTATTATTTGTGGTTTTGGCATTTCAGGACAAATATGGGCGATTGAATCAAAACGGAAGTCTTTGGTCAAAATATGAAAAGTTATGTTACATATATAACCATTAATCGTTATGATGCAAGGATACAAAATACGCATAGTTTTTAGTTGTATATATGTAGGAAGAGTGGCTAAGGAATTATAAGTAAAATAGTGATCGGAGGTCACACGGGATCACATCAAATGTTCACAAGGTCCAATTTGCATAAATGACATGTCGATATACATTTTTTTAATAAAATATCTGATTTTGACATTATGACACACTTTGAATTTTTGACCTAATGTTTTAAGAACAGAAGTTCCTTAATTTGTGCAAATTATTGATCTTCAATTTAATACAGAGACTCAATAAAAGACACATGCTGAAATTGTTCACAGATTTTCATATCTTGCAATATATACAACAATTCCCTTCAAGTTTCTACACGATAATTCCAAAACCTTTGAACCCACTTTTCTGAAAACAGATTTTATAGGAACTTCGTCAATAATAATAGTTATATTATTGGTTGCATGTGACTGTTCTGTGTGTTTGTCATCGAGCGTTTTCTGTCTGCTTTGAAAGTTGCCTTCAATCACTTAATACACTATCATGTTACAGTGGTACACATATGAGAAGTGATATTACATTTTCAGAAGTTAGATAATTTAATGTGGATACAAAAAAGTCGACCACGCGCACAAATGTACGCCTGTCTTCAAGAGTTCTTGAAGCGCGTGACTGTATGCGCAGGAAAATGACGAACGTGTGCGTTAACGCTTAAGGTGGCTTAGCACAGATGCGGTGTCGGACACGAGTGAGCTGATATCAGCGGTGCTGGACACAATTTCAAAGTATTTATCCCGGGCTTTTAGCGTACTTTCTGGCCTACTGTATCTTGCGCTTTAATATAACGCGATCTTACACGTGCGTCATTTTTATATTCACGCATAAGACCATGCGCGTTACTCCTGATGACGCAGGGCTCAAAGCGCACAGTGCTTTAAGGTGTTACTCATTGCTAAAAAAGTGAAATTTTTTTGCTTAATTTTGGTTAATATCTCAAAAAGTAAGTCTGTGACCATATTTTTTATTACGTTTTTTTAAAGAACTATATAAGGACCAAAACATATGTGAAAAAGAGAGAAAAATAGCGCCGTTTTTAATTAAAAGTGTTTTTGTCCGATTTATTTTGATTTCACCATAGAAGTCCATGGTAAAAAGGGGTAAAACATAGTGTTTTTGAAATGGATTTGTCTCAAAAACTAAGTCGGTGAATATGAAAACACCATATATCAAAAAATTTGAAAAATAAATGGAGGAATTCTATCTGTGCTTAGCCACCTTAATGGAAATGCAAGACACATAACTCTTAAAGCTCAGAATAAGACATGTATCCCTCCCTCATCGACTCATGCCAGAAAAGTCAAAAGATAACTATCTGACAACGTTTCTAAAATAAGGTTAAAAGATGTCCCCAATTTCACACATTCTAATAAATCACATAAATTAGATTTATGATACAAAACATTAATAAATTACAAACAAATTTAAATAAAAACGGGATTTTGCTAAAAAATGCTAATGAAGTGAGGCAAACGATTCAATAATGCTCTAAAACAAAACGTAATGTTCATACGCTTTACAACGTTTCGTGGTTCAGTGTACTTACGTATTATCAACCAAAATATTACAGCCCATCGACAAATAGCCTCGTACTCTAGATACACTGAAGGTCACCTGTATGGTATGTATTTTATACTCCTGACCTGATTTGTAATGGAGATATTGATCAAAAGTATAATTTACTAAATAAAAATATATGGTCATGACAAATCAAATTAAAAAAAAAATCGACTCCACCAAGTACGGGAGTATCTTAGAATAAGGCGGAACATCATACATAATCAAAGGGTTTCTGTAATTTAGTTATTGGCTTGAGTGACCTAAATAGACAAATTCCTTACATTACTCAAAATGGGTCTAGAAAGTAGTTACGATAAGTCAAATGATTTTTGTATTATTTGAGAATAATTTAAAACAATTCCTTTCGTTTCAAATGTTTTAAAGATAAATCCTGTTTCTGAACATTAATTGTTCTGTCTTGTCTACTTTTTCTTAAAATGTATGAGCTTGAAGTAATAACCTGAATCTAGTACGTGAAAATTAATGTAACGTAATTTAAACAAGAGATCCTAACTAATCTATTTTAGAAAACCCAGGAAAAAAAGACAAGAAAATACTCAAATGCTTTTAAAACAGTTACCCCGGTTTAGCATATAATTAATATTACAGATGGAAATTCATAATGGTATCTGACACCTGAGATGGTAAACAACAAATTTGTGATATATGAACAACTATTATCATTTAATTTTATCTTACCCGAAGACGGCTAAGCGTATTATCGCAATTATGTTCACCTCCGTTCCTACAAATTTTACTCCTATTCCTGGTTCTTATTGTTAAATCTCTTAATCGATCGAGTAAAAGTAAAAAGTCGCTGGTTTTAAGTCAGCTCTAATATTGTAGTAAGTGAGTTTATCACACCACTGCGAATTCCTTCACAAACTATGTCAGACTCTTAGATGAGACTGGGCAGACGACCAAGTTTCAATGCTGGACGATTCCACTTAACTTTCAGGTGGAATTATTACACATATTTATTAGATTTGAATTTAATATTATTCGATTTCTCAATGCCCCACTATAACATTTTATAGAGTAGATGGAGTTGTTAAATGATTCGCTTATTAAATGATTCGACAAAATGAAGGTGGTTATTCGTGGTTGTTAAAACATTGTATGGTTGAAACATGATATTGATTAATATTTTTCAATATTTGTTATCAATGAAGAGTAATTCAGATATTTTAGGATATTTGATAATTGGTACACTGTGCAATCTTCTATTTACACACAGTATTACGGGTATAAATATTTGTGTAGGAATATATTAAGAAACAGAGAAACAGTTTGCAATCCAATGAAAATAATAATAGTTTCTGAGGTACAACAGTTAAGCAAATTGTGACGTTTTATGAGATAGGGTGATTCCTATTTGAAATTAATACATCTGTAGACATTTTTTGGGATCATTTATGTAGAATATCTAAGGGTATTACCAGCCCTTACCACTTTGGAAAACGTGCTATAAATAACACCAAATACTTAAGAGCATACTTTTGACCCAGATGGAATGAATCTGTTTATTTTGAAGACAATCAACAGACGATATAGGACTTACTGGTTTTTGAACACGTTGATCTCAGATATACATTTTATTCCCTGGCAACCTTTGACGTGTCATTTTAATCCTTATTATATGATCTTTGCAAATATGTAAAGGAAAATGACAAGTAGCTGTATTTACGGCTGGTTTGGGATGGACGGTCACAGATATGATCAGCTATTGCATTTTGGTAAAAAAACAAATCTCACACACGCATAATTATTGCCTTTCTATGTCTAAACATAACCAAACATACCTTACCCAAAACATCCACACAAATCGAAACCAGATTAGATAACTGGCATCATCTTGTGCATAGCATTGAGGTGCCAAGCGTTTGACTCTTTACTGATCCTGAAGTTTGATTACTCCCGCAATCATTGCAAGTTGCAAACGTGTTACTTGTTTGTATTAATTACGTGTGTTTGCGAAGAGGAATATACAAACAAAATGGAAAATTTGTGAATTGATTAATAGCTTTAAAGTGAACGGTTCACTGTAAGTAAAATGAAATCAAATCAACTAGTGCCAAACTGATATCATCAACATCACTATAAGTATTTTTTCAATAATAGGTTAATTCACCTGGATAATTGATTCAAGAAAATTCAAAATAAACTGGATGCATTATTTATTAGTGTTTCGTAGCCCTCGTCTAACCAGTAGGAGAGGCTGTTGCAACAATTCCCTTTGAGTTGTTTCCCTGTTGGGAAAAATTAAAAAATTGATTGATTTTTATATCAGGTTTGCCTTGAACTATCACAAAGCATTATTTCTGGTACATTTTTTTTCTTGTTGAAGCCAAACAGTTCTAAATATCTTCAGAGATTTTGTTGTGTTATCCATTTTGTTGACTAATTTTGTGTTTGACCTACATTTATATTTTAGGGTATTTTATAAATGATTTGTTTTTTAATTTTATAGAGACACGACCGAGAGGTTATTACGGAAAAGAATAACATTAATTATTTCTGGTTATGCAATACACTTGACACTTTGCACACATTACATTGAGACTATATGCAATATTTCCTGTCAATTTAAAATTATTCCAAAAATATCTTCACAATCTGCAATCGTTTTCAAAAAGTCAAAAAATGATGTCGTCACTTTACACAGACCCATTTAATGTAAGTAACGTTTAGATTATTTTGATAAAACCTGTTAAAATTATGATGTCCATATTTTACGACTTTTTTGCGACTTTCCTCTCATTTCACTAGAGCACCCCTAAAATGATAAAAAGTATTATGTTAGATAAAACAAAATTTGTAAGTTATAATCATTATCGTTACTTATTTTAAGTGAAATACAGAACTTGATGTCAGTGACCTCACTTAATTAGGTTTAACAACGGACATTTTTTCGAACTGGAAACGACTTCTTCTGAATCAATAGCCTTTCATAAGTGAAAGGTTTTGTTGACGGGAAAAGATCAATTTAAGCTAGTTCCTGGAGGAGTATTAGATTTGCTTCAGCATTTCCCATATAAATTGATTGATATTGTTTTTGCACATGGGTGAAAAGACACGAAAGATACAAAATACACTTAAAATAAGATTACGAAACAGCAACCGACAGAGTTTGATAAAACATATGTGTCATCAAGTCCTGTTGCGTTTTCAAATCAAAGAATGGTACATAATTGACCTTTCTACTTTTAATTATTACTTTTGGTCATAACAAGCATCCTTTTTTTTACAAATTTATATTTTGTAATTACAAACGTGATGTTCTTAAAAAACGTTACGAAAAAATATCAATTACATCGACGTTATATAAATTTTTTCCTGACTTATAAAATGTCGATCGTCGGCTTGTAATGATTCATTTTTCACTTGCAGCTGAGGCAGGTGCAGGGTTGTGTTTTTTGCCAAAATCGTCCCTTTGAATCCTAATATTCCATTCATTTTTTTAAGCGCAATTCTACCAACAAATACAATACTGCACCTTGACACCACACCTACATGTACGTCTATATTTATACCAACACATTTTTTTTACTTTCCACCCTTCCCTTGTAGTCCAGTGGCTAACATTCCATTTTAAATTAGAACTAAGCCATAACTGACATATTTGAGACTTTGCGAAAATAAGGTTAAGATTACCGTATGCGATAGCCTAACTGTAAAATACATAACGGTTATCGCTATGGTATTCGCTAACGCTATTTAGGAAGCTAGCCTTAGGGACTGATTGATAGATATGCATGAGTTATCTTTATATCCCTATACTTTATTAATGGGTTAACACCCACTTAACCAAATGTATGTGGAAGTTTTTAATGTCTAGTCCCTATTGCTATGCGCGCGCATGTGGCAATGAAATCATGAAACCATGAAATTGATTTGTACCCCATTGTGATCACTGAGCGTGAATAACTGTAGTCCTTTTGTTCTGATCAACATCATTTGATTAGTTTTGCCAGAATTGAGAGCACAGTATGTGCACCATAACAGTTTAACGTATATCTCACGTTAATTTAGCATGAAATCTAGCCGTCCTGTACGTTATTTCTTCATCCATCGGATCAATGAACGCTATTTTTAAGGATAAGGTTACCGATAATGCAATCGTAACTGCAAGTCACACGCTTATCAAAACACACATCAATCAATGGCAACTACTCAAGCAGTGAATAGCGCTGGCCATATGTCCAAAATTAAGCTCGAAATTCTGGGATTGTACAATGTCACACAATTGTTTTATATGTATAGCTTTAATTATAGGTTACACTTTGTTTTGCCATATCTTGATGTCTAAATGGCATAATATGTATGAACGAACAAAAAAAACACGAGACGCATATAATAGTGGTGTTTAACGTACAGCTCTGGTTGAAATTTAGTTAAAATAAGGGTTCCGTTGCCGTTATTTTAACAGTTGTTTATTTGCATTAGAAAAGAAATAAGGTTACTGTCCAAAATAGCGATAGCGTACTTACAACGTAACCTCTCAATTGCTACTGACTTGACGATAGTATTGTTTACAAAGCAATGACTTCAAATAAGGAGCGATGTTAATGACAAAAATGTTCCGGTTACGTGTTGTTGTATTCCTATAATGAGACCTGTCCAATTTTATCCTGATGAATGCGAGATAATCATACTGGCGGCTTTTTGCGCCCTCGAATTAATTGCACTCGTCAATATTACTAACGTAGGGAAAGAAAATCCTCGTTTAGTACAAAGCAAAGTTTGTGCACTTGTTATTAAAGGTATTTCCTGATTTTTTCCTTGCACCAGGAACATTTCTGATAATCGTATTTGTAAAATTCTATTTTGCTTTTTTTTTGGGGGGGGGGTATGGTAAGTGTAGAGACAGTTGAAAGGTTGCGAAAATAAGGTTAAGGTTACCGTATGCGATAACCCAACTGTAAAATGCATAACAGTTATCGCTACGGTATTCGATGACGCAATTTAGGAAGCTAGCGTAAGGGACTAATTTATAAATATGCACGAGTTATCTTTATGTCCCTATACTTTATAATGGGATAGCACCCACTTAATCAATTGTGTGTGGAAGTTTATAATTTCTAGTCCCTAGTGCTGCGCACACATGTGGCCATGAAATCATGAAGCCATGAAATTAATTTGTACCCCGTTGTGATCACTGAGCGTGAATAAATGTAGTCCTTTTGTTCTGATCATTATCATTCGATTATAGTTTTGCCCGAAATAAGATCACAGTATAAGCACAATAGCAGTTTAACGTATATCGCGGATTTACAACGCAACCTCTCAATTGTTAGTTTGTTTCCTTTACAGCTTTCACGTAGAAAATATTTTATAACTTTTCCTCTGTTCAGTTCCGGTTACAGGTGGGGAGCTTTAATGTTATATATAGGTTTACACCTCTACCAGCTAACACCGATTCATAAACTGCGTGAATAAATGACCTAAATATTCTTTTTTAAATCGTCATGCTTGTTTTTATTTGGCATTGTTGACAAGAAAATAACATAAATATAGACGAAGAAAAATGTGTACACAAAAACACTTGATGCATGGCAGAACTTGCTGCAAAGACCCTCACGGATAAGGATCAACATGTTCAATAGCTGTTCAAATAATCAAAATATGAAAATAATTAAAAAAATAAAATAATTAAGAGGAAAAATGGAAAAGAAAAATCGCAAAAACGAGGAAAATTAACTAAGAGTGTAACTTTAGAATAGTCTTACACATCTTTAACTATACATTTTACGGAAAACACCCTGTTTTTTGATACATGTGTACGTGTATGCATTATTCTAAAGGGAAAACAGAAGAGATCTACTGAATCCGTCAAGAAATAAGTCATGATAGTAAGTTTTTTAAAGAAAACAAACACAGATATATAAAAAGCAAGTACAAACAGGTTGTAATAATATTAAAATTCTAAAACAATACAGTATGTTTTAAAACGGTGCCTATTTTCAAGTCCAAGTGCATTTGAATATAATAAATGTCCATGTACTATAACAAATTAATGAAATAAATAAAGGCACTTAATACACGATTTTCAATAGCAGGAAATGCCAGTTTAATGGACAACTAAACTAATCAAGTGATATAAATATCGAGAGTTTAATATACCCTATTCACTCGTCTTATTCAACTATTTTCCATCTGACAATCTCCTTAAATCAACAAAATCCCCATTTCCAAAAGTTTGACAAATAATCATACTCTATGACCGACACTTCATTTTAGTTATTTTAACAATTTTTGGCACGGTAGTATGAAAGTGCTCAATTGTAACGTGATCTAAATTCAAAGAATGAGTAGTTGAATTTGACGAGTGGATACGGTAGTTTATATAATTTGACAACAAAATGTGAGTTCAAAAAGCTGCGTATGATAGCTATCTTTTTGAATTGCCTCAACGGTTTTAATATTAAATATGTCCACTCTGATCGGAATGATGATGCGATTAATCATCCATATTTAACTCATTGTAAATTTTGGAATTGTAGAATGAAATAAAGAAGTGTAAGGTTGTTGCATAACAAACTAATACTGATAATTTAATAATGATTATTAAGTATACTTCAAAATAGTGAAGTAAGTTTTGAAACTGGAGTATCTATTTAGCCATAACGCTACGTCTCTCCGCAAGGTAGTTATAAATGCTTAGTTACTGTGCAAGACAACAATTTACAATTTACATCTCATCTGTCTTTGTGTCTTGGATTATAGTATCTTACTTAGTAGAAACTTATTTAACAAGAAACCCAAAGTACATATATCTTTTCTGATGCAATAATGGTGATATGATTTTGAATTATGAAAAATCTTAGATGTTTGAAGAAAAAATTAAAACATGTTATCTGAGTGATGAAAGAACATATAGAATCCACAGTCTGTAGTAACTTGATTATTTGTTAGTACAATAATGTCTCATTTGTTGGCAAATTTAATTAAGAAATGACGATCACAAGATTTTACAGGAATGTTATGGTTAACAAATGCCGCAAAAGGTTACCAAAATTGTTCTATTTTCCTTCTTTATAAATATTTTTCATTATCGTAGTTTTGTTTTGTAAAATGCATCAGGGGTAGGATTTACAAGATTACAGGATTACAAGAAAGGTATTCTAATATGCTCAGATCCAGTGCAAACTATAACTGATTAATAAATGCATCTTTTAGATTAAACATGACTGTACTTTTGTTGATTAGTGTGTTTATTTTAGATTTTGTTTACGTTTTCTTTTTATGCAGCTTTGTAATAAAATAAAAAAAATTCTGTAAGTTTAGATTTTTTCATCATAACAAATACCTGCTACAATAAAGCGTTACCAGAGTTAGCTGAATGGAATCTGCCATATTGAGAGCAGGAACTACCTCGGCTAAATGGTATTACGAGTCTATTTTCTTTTAATCTATTACCGACTGGTTCTAATGTGAATTTAGTGTTATTATTACTTGAAAAGTGATCGTTCAATGTTCTGAAAAAGTAGGCATTGTTAATTATGACATAAAATCCTGCATAAAATGTTAGGGTTAATATTTTGCGTTGTATACTGTTAAAATACTCGTATGACATCACATGGATGTTAAAATTTGACTTCTTTATACGCTTGCCATTGGCCAAACATTTCAGTCTGCTTGAAACGAATTGAAACATTTTTATTTAAAAATGGTCTATACTTTTTGAAACGCTTTAAGACTTGAAACACTTAAAATGGTTTTTGTTTGACTTGAAACACTCATCGCACTATCATGTTACAATGTCATACTACGAGGAGTGGGATTACTAACGGCATATATAACATGACACCACTGTACTTTCAGTTCTGAGGGAGTCAGAAAATAAAAAAATATTATTTATATACTGATAACATGCAAATGAGAGCTTTAAAAAGGTAATACGGTTGATTTTTATTGTAATACTATTGTAAGTTAGATGTATTACCTTATCTTCCAGACATTTATCAAGAGGGAAAAGCATTGTACAGTTTTAATATTAACCTTGAATATTTTCAGAGTTACAGGTCTGAATTAATAAACCCTAGCATACGGTAATAAAGAATATATGGTATTGATCATCATAAACAAGTGTTTCATTTACACGGACATTTTATTCGGACTGATGTATAACATGCCGTACTCTTTTGGACTTTGAACCGAGTTACTTTCAGAGAAAAAGCTTTTAGTTACGATTTAACACTTTTAATTGCATAAGGGGGGGGGGGTCCGTATGGATCCTGGATTTTGATTTTCGCGCGAAGCCAACAAAACCCAATAAAGCTGTTTTATGTTTTTGTCAGGGTAGGGGTTGCGCATGTTTTGGTGCAAACTAAATTCAACTCAGTCGCGTCGTTTTTGTACACTTGTCCTACTCTTTTGGACTTTGAACCGAGTTACTTTCACAGAAAATGTTTTGAGATAAGATTTAATATAATTAATCATACCGTCTCCAATGCGGATAATCTAAGGATACGTAAGACGGGTTTTGGTTTTTTTTTCGTGATAAGGTCAAGGGACCTGAATTAATTTAATTATTTACATTACTCTAAGTGAATCCAAACGATGGTTATGATAAATCAAAATGGTTTTTATTGATATTAACAAACATTCGAAACATTTTTAATTTCTCAAGGCTTTAAGTTAATTCTGATTTTGAGCAACATAACTGGTTTTTTTAAACGTATAGTTCATCTGACTTTGAAAGGTCTTGAAGTGACCAACAAAACCTAGTTCTTGACATCTGAAGGGACGTGAAGTAAACTCAAAACCCCTTTGAGTAATCCTAACCAATCTTTTTCAGATATCTAGCACTTTAAACGAGAAACATATCTAAAAAGTCAGAGCTAAAAAGCTTTTCAAACAATTATCGTTGAGTTAGCATGGCTTACTCTATCAGACAGAATTCCGTATAGGTATTTGACAACTGATGTAGTGGTATATGAAAAAACGCTTATTCTATGTCACGTGTTCCTTGTTAAATGATAAAGCGGTGCCATTTGAAGTATCATTATCATTATTAACTATTAGTATATGCCTTACCTGACGTCGTCGAGGCGTGTTGCCGCAATTTTTTCTCCCGGATTAACTTTGCACAACTTTACTCCTGGGTTATGAATATCTCTTGCTATCCAATTGATCGAATAAAAGTTGAAGGTTTACTCCTTATGTTGCGGGTAATGAGCTTATCACACTATTGCGATTTCTCGCAAACTGTGTCATACTCTTAGACAAGACTGGGCAGACGACCAATTTTCAAACGCTGGGCGATTCCACTTTTTAGGAAGGTATATATCAGATTTGAATGTATAATGTTTTTATTTATGGGGTTAGAGTAATGTGTACATTATAAAATTGACAAAATGGGCGTGAATATTAACATTTTTGTCAGTTGTTGCTTTTTATTTTTAAAGCTAAGTTATTAAGATAATATTGGATGTTTAAATCTTAATTTGGTTTAAAGTAAAATCTCAACAAAACACTTATTGCTGTCTCTATTATAAAACACTCTAACAAAATAACAGAAACTGTTTCCAGAGACGATCAGCCATCATAACATATCACGTTGCTGATGACACCAGAAGTTTTAGTCTTCATTTTGTGTAGATTTTATCTAAATACTGGTATCGTCTTGTGCGTATTACTGGGAGCCCACGTGTGTGACACTTTATTGATGTGTATAAATGTTTGAATTAATTAAATTAATTTGAAAAGAAATATGAGAACATCACGGAAAATTAGTAAAGTAATCAATGGCTTCAAAATTAACGGTTTATTTTTAGAGTAAAACTGAATACAATCAGACAATGTCAATCTGACATAATCTATTGTTGCTGTAAGTTTTTTGTTTATAAGAAATGGTTCTTTTACTTTCCTCTTGTTTTTTTTTTTTTTTTTTTTTTTTTATCAGTGATCTTGGTCTACAGCAATATGAAAATGCTTAAAATTGTGATAAAACATTTAAAATGACATCATCTGATTTACTCCTTCTTTTCTTCTTCTTCTTCTTCTTCTTCTCCTCCTCCGCCTCCTTAATATATGTGTTTTTAAATTCCCTCGATCACAAAAACATTTTGTCTTTCTTAATGCAAACCGCTATTATGACTATTTTACGTTTAATATTCTATACAGAATATTTCGTTGCAGCTTCTTTTAATCTTTCTAAAATTTGACATTTATCTTGGCGAATATACGATTAAGAAGTATGACTAAGCCCACATTGATTATTACTAGTTTTTATCATAGCCCGTATGGTAGAAAACTATGTTTGCTTGAGATCATTCATCGGTTTTTTACGAGTATTCATTACAGAGAACACACAATACCGTAGTATTACTACTTCAAAGTAAGTCCGTTGAAGTAAACGTTTGAATCTGTCTATTTTAGGTAGTATTAACATCTGTAGACTGTTTGTTTAAGTATAACTACCATGTAATGCTCTTTCTCTGTGGGATACAGCTATATATTATCTTTAAAAAGTAGGCAGTTTGTTTAAGAACTACTAGGAAATAAATTTAACCAACACGCCGTTTTGAAATTCATATGATTCCCACAAAATTTCCAAAGCTCATGGAGAAACTGAAGGCGTCTTAAGTAAAAATATGCATTTTTATAGTGCTAACATCTAGATATTCTTTACAACTTCAATAGCCATAATGTCTTTTGTCAAATGTAAAAATATGTCTTTCATACTTGTACTAAATACTTTATTATTGCTTTCCTATCATAAGACTCCTTCTCTTCGTTTTGGCCATGTACTTAAAAAAATGCACAAGAGCAGTTTTTATATCATATGTCTGTTAAGTTTCATTCGTTAATTCTGCTGCCATTGAGTGAATACTTCTCTATAAAACGACGTTTATAATGAACGCTATCGTAATCTTGATTTACCTCGACCCATATAAAACAATTCATCCGCAGACCTAGTTTCATGACAACAACGATATTCAAACCCATGTGTGACTGAGAAATATTGGTGCTGAGATTCTGCAATGTTGGTGCCTTAAGACTCAAGATAAATCGTTTTAATTGCATAATGTTTACTATGTGTATAAGAATTGTATACTTTAAATCTCAAAATGAAATTCTCAGAAGTAATCTTACTAGTTATGCTTATTTGAACATTCGCACTTGCATAAGTATAAGTAGGGGTGGGCAAATGACGAAATTTTTTCAAAACAAGTGGATTCTATTGGCCATTTTGGCTGCTGAACACAAATATGGAAATTATTTTGACCTACAGTGAAATCTTATATTGGTTCCCGCCTTTTTTATGAAAAAAATGGCGGGAAAATGGGTTTTTGGTCATATTTTTACATCAAAATGCATAAAAGTGATGTGTAATGTCTTTTAATATGTTTTTGAGGCTGCTTAATTCAAATATTAGCATTATTAAGACATAAGAGATAGGGGTAGGGTGATATCTGGTAGAAGTGACAAAAAATGGCGGGAAAATTGCCCTTTGGCCACATTTTTACATTAAAAAGTATACAAGTGATGTTTATTTCGTTATAAAAGTTGTTGAGGCTGCTAAATTCAAATATTAGCAAATGTAAGAGGTAAGGGGTAGGGTGATATCTGGTAGAAGTGACAAAAAATGGCGGGAAAATTGCCTTTTGGCCACATTTTTACATTAAAAAGTATACAAGTG